>JAAGAY010143913.1:27291-64243 GCA_011801015.1 Ardeotis arabs | reverse complement strand
AAAAAAAAAAAAAGTCCTATAGAAGCAAAAGATTCAAAAGACTATCTGTCCTTAAACAACCTGTTTCTCAGATGTAGTCAATCCCCCTCAGAAAATTTCATTTTGACTTATTTGACTGTAAGGGAAAGCATGGTCTGGAACTCCCTTGTTGGCTCTTTCCATTTGGGATGTTGCTAATACAGTTCCCATGAGATTGGCTGGCCAGTTCTGCAGATTTCTGAAGTGTAGATTTGTTCTGAAAAAAAAAAAAAAAAACAGATCTAGAGAATAAATTATACTGTTCTGGTGTACCTCTTTCTTTGCTCAGAGAAAGCTGCCTTTGAAAAGGCTGAAAATAGTGGGTGTTTGTGTCGGCTGGCACCAAACATAGTGTGATTTGTGACTTGAGGTTGTTAGGATGCTTCTCTGCAGTCTCTTGGCCTGGGAGCCAACTTGGAAAAGGGGCTGGCAATCACAGGATATCTCTGTCCCATTTTTGCTCTCCACGTGGCTGATAATCTTTCTCCCTGCCCTAGAGAAATCTCATTGCCCGTATATAAAGCATATAATTGATTTATTTGATTTATTTTATTTACATTGTGACAAATCCTTTTCAATCAGGCTATTTACTAAATTTGTTTTCTCCAGAAATAGCACAGCATTAACGTGTGACAAATGACATTTCAGCTCGTGACATCTCTCACTTAAATTAGTTTCAAATGATTCTGAGTAAATTTGTGATTATATTAAGCATGGGTTTTAAAAGAATATTTTAGCATTCAGTATTTCACACAGTAATGAGATTGAATTTCTTCCCATCTTACCTTTCTTTTGCAGTGTGCAATGAGCTCAGTGACTTCAAGGGCTAAACCATTAAGGTTTTGTAAAGAAGGGCTATAACAGCTGAATGTTGGAGAATTAAGAAGAAGAAAATGACAGAAGCATGTCACAATAAATCCATTTTCTTAAGTACCTGTTAAGGGGAGTGGGTGGGAAGATCCTTAGTAATCCTTATGTATCTGACAAGTATCAAAGAGTAGTGTGTATCATATCACTCAAGTGCATTCTAATCCTCCTTTGAAGTCTTAATAATCTGTAGGGTTTTATGCATTAAGTCATTTCATCTGTATGCTAGTAAATAATGTTTTAAAAGCATAAAAAATCAGCAGTTGAAGAAGTAAACATTAAAAAAAGAGCAAGCAGTTGGTTAAGACTAAGTAGAGGGTTTCCAAATAAGAATATTCACTTTGAAACGACTGACAAGAATAAGACATCAGCCTGTCTCAATTTCTCACTAGGCAGGCAGAAAGACAGACTTGACCCAAGAGAAGGCCACCTCTGGTTTAGATGGTCCTAATGAGCCTTGTGTGGCCTCTGCCTGAGCTAGGACTGATCCTTACCCTGAGGTCTGGAGAGGATACGTTTTGCTCTGCTCTGGGCAGTGGACGTTGGTCTCTTCCCACCATGTCCAGAAATCTTGGTGGAGGGCTAGACTCTGCAGCCTCCTCCCATGAACAGCATGGACAGCACTTCTGTCACTTCTGTGACAAAAAGCTGAGGCCAGCAAAAAATGCATGGTTTGTGCTGGATGCCTCCCAGATAGGAAGAGTGCCTAAGCGCATCACAATGGCAATGGGTTGGCAGCTTCCCCTAGTGCTCCAGGATGGGTTTGGTGGGCAATTCGAACGCATTATTTTATCTCAGCAGCTTGCATACCCTCCTACCACCTGCAGAAAGCTCTCAAACTGCCTACTATGTAAAGAGGGAGCTTTACTTAGTGCAGTCACATGGAAATGACAGGTCTTTCCCATTCCCCTGGTAATGCAGCTATTCTACTGACTGAAAACTCAGCTAAGCTAAATATTATTCAAGATGTTGATATTATATTATACTAGGTTTCAGTTTTGTGCTACTACATATATTGAGGCTTCTTAAAAAAAATTGTATTAGGGAGCAGCTGTAGTGTCTACCCCAAATTATTTTAAAAGTTCTCAGATCCCAAGAGATTATGAGAAACTAGAGAAGTGTGAGGGTTCTTTTAATAGCAATAAAAGCCTAGTTTGATTTTTATGGATTTTTTTATCATTTCAAAGTATTCAATTTGCACTTAAGTTAGATTTTGTCTTTACTCCAAAATCAAGAGGAATAAAATCTACTTTAAAAGAGTGAAAAAGCAAGAAAAAAAAGTGAAGGCAGAAGTCTCAACTATTTCAATGCTGTAGGGCTTAAAACATCAAATATTTTGACGCATGAGTTACAAAAGCCAGAAATGCTATGCTAGTCTCTGTTTGGAAAAAAGAAATCTCATTGATAGACATCTCACATTGTGTTAAAAAAAAAAAAAGCACTCTTTCAAGAAAAATAATGAATATAAATTCACTATTATTATCCCAAGTGTGTGATTATTATTTTTTATTGGAAAAATTATTTTTTTCATATATACTAGTTTTGTTAAATTTTTGTTTAACCTGAAAGAACTTTAAGAATTATTTACTTTGTCAAATAACCGTTTATAAGTACCCAGAAAAAAAAATAGGCTGTGGCTAAAAATATATGCTTTTTTTGTACTATGACTTCTGATCTCAGTTACTAGAAACCCTTTTTGGAGCCTTCAGCTTTTGTTCTGATGATCCCATCTCTTTCTTTCAGCAGTATCACAAACAGGCATGTGATTTTAGACTTTAAAACTCTTCCTATACATTTCATTTTGGTTTGGCTTGCTTCTGTGTTTCTAAGTCACTGCCCTGTACAAACAGTCAATCTTCAACACAAGCTTAATGATTTATAGCTCATACAACTGGATCAAAAAAGCTTGTGAGTTTCTTCTTCAGCACTACAGGATATAAATAAACATAAAATATCTAGGCTGAATATGGTAATAAAAAGTCACATATCTTGACTTCTGTATTTAGCTACTAGAAGGTAGGAAAGAACATTTAATATCAATGGAAATTTCAACTCTAAACTGGAAACTTTATCAATCCCCTGATAGGCTGCTTAAGACTATTACAAATGTGAACAAACAGAAATAATACTGAACTCAAATGCTGTTCTGCAACTCATTTCAGGGGTGAGATCACTGATAAAAATGAAAATACTCTGGGTAGAAGGAGGACTTTACGTGTTGCAAAAAGCCATTACGTCCATTGGCTTTAACAGTTGATTCGCTCTCATTTTTATTTTCAGCGTGAAACAGGTTTATGTGAAATAGTGGTTCTGCTGCCTTCTTGGGATTCATTTGTTACAGAAAGTCTGGATTCTGCCCTGTTCCGCATGCTGGGTAGCTGTGTATCTGCTGCGTGGTGCCCTGATGGCAAATAGGATGGTACTGATGGGTGACAAGGGATAATTTTACAACTGGAATGTATATGTTTGCATAAATAAGTTGATAACAAAAAGTCAATATAAAAGAATAATACCTGAGACATATCTACTGTTATTTGTTTGGGAAATATGTAGTATGGCCATAAGTATCATAATTCTGAGACATCTTCCAAATACAGTTAGCCCTTGAGAGCAATAACTAGACAGCTGTTCCTCTCGTGTAAGCAAAGTTCAAATTCATTTCCGTAGAGAGTTATAGAAGAGCTGAGAAATAAAAATACATTTAAAATGACAGATTTTTTTCAGCAGTGAGAACAGAGAAAAATCAGAAATTTGAGTAACTTCTTAAAAATACATGTATTTTTCATGGAGAGGTCTCAAGAAAAATTCCACTCTGAAAGACAAAATTTAGATTTGTAGCCAGCTTACTCCCTGCCAGCATGCCAGTTATAGCTTTTGATCTCTTCAGCTGTAGACCTCCCTAGCCTAGAAAATGTTGTCTGAGTCCAGTAAACTGCTCTTTAGGGAGGCAGTGAAGCTCACGTGCTAGGAAGAAAGTTACCATAGAAAGGCATTTGAATGAATGGCAGGAAACTAGCCAAGCAGTCAATCAGCTTTTTGTAATTCTCATGTAAACTTCTGGCAAACTTAATAGATCTTGGCTGACCATTCCTAGTCAGTGGAAATTATTCCGTGCTCATGAAAATTTTCAGTCACTTGCAATGACTTTCAGATGACTCATGTTGTAGCAGGAACCTTCAGGGAGGCAAGAGTTGGAAGAAGAAAAATAAAGAGGAGATGGCTATAATATTGCATTAGCTGAATTTTCCATGCTATTTGCCTCCCAGATTACTGCTACTTTTTGCTGTAAAATTTCTTACCACAGAGTATTTGGAGAGTGACTAGGCAAGGGGAAATATGAACTGAGCTTATTGATTGGATTCCACTTTCTTCAAGGTGTCCGAATTGCAGATAAACAGTGATTTCCACTACAAGTCTTTTAATCACCTGAGTAGAGGCTCAAAATGTGTTAGAAATAACAGATAAACAAAGGACGCAGTGAGTGAAATACTAAAGAATGAAAATATTGATTAAAAAGCTATGATTATTTTATTGACAGAATATTTCTGTGAACAGAGTAGCTTCTTCACAGAACATCCATGTTTATCCAATGTATTTATATTTATTTGTTTTTAATAAAAATTATTTTGAAGAACAGAGACAAGTGGTTAAAAATATTTTTACCAAAGAGAAAAAAAATAATCTCCAATCAAAGAATATCATGAAGTCTATGAGTGCAGAGGAAATTTCAGTCTTTCTTAAAGTATAACAAAAAAAAAAATCATGTTCATATAAAGTGAGGATTTTGAAACACAATGTTTTTTTCCATTAGTAAAAGTGTTTTCAACTTGGTGACTTTTTAACAACTCTTAAGAAGAAACACCTTTAGCTAAGCCATTGCATTTATATCTCTCTAAAAGAGATTGAATTTGGAGTATTGATTTCATTAAAAAAAAAAAAAACAACACTCGGGCTCTTTAAACCTTTTACTTTTTAAGCTTTCTAACTTCAAGGGTTTATTGTATAGGAGATTTAGATCTGGCATTTGGAGTGAATTTCAAGAGAGCTCAGAAGAACCTGAGGTCTACAAGCCTGTGGTACCCTTTAAATCATAAAAGCTGAGTCTCTCTAGATCTGCATTAAAGCAAGCAGAGCTTGGTAATTTGATGTTCTCCAACTTCAGATTTGTAGACTGTTATATCCAATCAATATAATCATTATAGTGATATGCACAAAAAAAATGCTGTAGCTTGTTCTACGACACTGTTTCTGCCACGTTAACCTAATAACACATGGGGCTTCAATGATGTGGTGCAATTTGAATTACTTAGTATGCTACGAGTATACATAAACAAATACACAAAACCTTTTCTGACTTGAAAGAGATTACCTCAAAACAGCAGTAAGTATGCCAACCCATGCAATCTGTAAACCCACTAAGCAAGTCATCAGTGTGTTTTATCAGTCGTGCTTCTCCCTATGAGCCATGCAATATTTTGTATCTCCTCCAAAACTCTCTACAGCCTTTATCTATTTCTCCAGTGAGATATCTGTGACTGATCACACACCCCCTTATCCACAGCCTGTTCTCATATTTGACTGCAGTCAACATTTAACACAGGAACTGGAGAGACACCTCCACAGCAGCAAATCTATCCTGTTATTGTTTTTATTTAAAGTTCTTCCTTATCCATTCCCACCTCTCATGCACTTAGGGTTGGACTTATCCCCGTGCATCTGATGTTTTTTCTTTGGCATGACAATAGTCACATAGTTTTACATAGTTACTAAGCCAGTATAGTTGGAACTGCAGATGTATGTGCTTCTAGATACATAGTTGTTCTTTAATTCTTTTTGATTCAGCTGATTTGTGACTCTGCAAAATGAGAAGAATGATGCCTTGTTTGCTGACTAGTTTGTGCTTTAGAGAGGCAAAGTATTATAAGAGAACTAGGTTTATTTATAAGTATTATCCTGGCCTCTCTCCCATTATTTTGACTGTGTTATGCTTTGGAGAAATTGTTTCTGATTGTATATCTGGGTAACTATCCATCCATCTGCAAAACTAGCATTTAGACAGAGGAAATATCGAACAAAAAGATGTTTGGGTTTTTTTTTTTCTTTTGACTGTGGATTTTGATTTTTTTATTCAGCATCTCACTAGCTTTCCAACAAAAAAGATTAAAGATTTCTGAGTTTGCTTGTTTGTGAGCAGAAGTGATTATTTTTCCACACTGCTATAACTCAACTGAAAAGAATCACTACTAGTGAGAACAACAATGTGTGTGTAATTTGGAGGGCAGCAGAAGAAAATAAGTCAGAGCATCTCAATGACCTCATGCTCAAGTCTGTTACTGCATAACTGAGTTTCCCTAGCTACCCAAATGTAAAGTGATGTTTTTCCCTCAATGCAAATACTGCTAATGTCAAGGTTTAAAAACTTATAAATCCATGATGTGGAAAGCACTGTGTTAGTTATCTATTTTCTTGAACTTGAACCTTTCAAAAGTTGAATAATTGGTCCTTGGTTACAAACTGCAAATATAAAAGAAATGCTACTACTTATTACTTTTAAATAATTTGTTTCAGCTCAGAAAACTTCCCTACTGCTCACACTTGACCATCACATTATCTACCTTTCACCTGCAGATTTTTCTTTTTGTTCCCACGGTAATTGCAATGTCCAGTATATGTATGCACCTTTGGTTACTGTTTAGGTGATATCTCAGTGGATAGCAGAGAGGGAAGAGAATCTCCCTGTGCAGAAGATTGATCTTTTACTCGTTTGTTGGTTATTATATCAGTATGATTTCCAAAAGCATGAAAACTTTTTAAAGATGACCAAAATATATTATTCCTTTTGACACAAACAGTGTTATGGGAATTACTAGCTGTGATGGTGGAGTTGGGGAGAAGGGGAGGGAGATGCCTGTGGTGAAATAAGACAGACTTACCTTTAGCCTATCATAATCATCTGTGGCTGGAAGCCTGTGTGTCTAATGGCAGAATATACGAGCAACAGGATGCTCATTTCATCTACTATTTGAAGTTGCATTGTCTTCCATCAAGAAAGGTCAAACACAGACTACCAGCTGTTTGACACTCCCTTCACAAACAAAGAATTGTATCTGCCAGTAATTACTTTTACTGTGACTTCTATGAGCCCCTTGTCAGGCCCAAAATTTGGATTAGAGTCACATTTATAAGAGCTGAATGGCTTACCAGATATGTAGGACTTATGCTGGATGTGTTCATGGGGGTCAATGGTGAAATGAAAATCCAAGTCCCACAGAAGCAAGTAGAAAAAACACCATTAATGTCATTAGAAGTTGGACTGGACTGTTAAAAAATTTCCTAAGTGAAAACAGGACATTTCTACTCATGCTTACAAGGAAAAATGCTTCTAGAAATTTTCACCCTGAAAAAGAGTGATCAAACTTTTGGAGCTTTCCTCTTTTCACAACCTGTAAATGTTCTGTAGTTATCATGTACAGCAAGACAAGAAACAGTTCTGGATATCTGTGCTCCATAGCACTAAGTTATTTGGAAAGATACATTATCCTGTATTTATATTTAGAATTATAGAATAGTTTGGGTTGGAAGGGACCTTTAAAGGTCATCTAGTTCCACCTCCCTGCAAGAAGCAGGGACATCCCCGACTAGATCAGGTTGCTCAGTGGCCCATCCAACCTGGCCTTGAATGTTTCCAGGGATGGGACATCCACCACCTCTCTGGGCAACCTGTTCCAGTGTTCTACCACCCTCACTGTAAAAAAATTTCTTTCTTATATCTAGTCTAAATCAACCCTCTTTTAGTCTAAAACCATTGCCCCTGGTCCTATCGCAACAGGACCTACTAAAAAGCCTGTCCCTAGCTTTCTTATAAGCCCCCTTTAAGTATTGAAAGGCTGCAATAAGGTGTTCCCAAAGCTGCCTCTTCTCCAGGCTGGAAACCCCAAGTCTCTTAGCCATTCTTCACAGGAGAGCTGTTCCATCCCTCAGAATATTTTTGTAGCCCTCCTCTGGACCCACTCCAACAGTCTTTCCCATACTGAGATAGCTCAAAGTTTTCTTACTGTTTTGCAATTAATGTAATACATAAAAGGATAATGTAGATGTGATAGATAAGTGCAGTTTGAGATGACTACAATGGGAAGAAGCATCTGTATAAATGACCAATATATTCCAAAAAGTCTTCAACTTTTGAAAGTGCAAAGATAACTAATTCCTTCACTTAGAATTAAAGAGCTCTACAAATAAAAAAAGTTTCATTACTTCTTCCCTAATCACTCACAACAACCATCAGCTGCCTACTTAGTGGGTGGGTGAAGGAAGTATTCTGAAAGCCCCTCAAAATCAATTAAAAGATTTTAATAAATTCATAGAATGTTGAATCATCTGGAGTGAGCACTGAAGGGGGAATGGCGAATTCTCTGCAAAACTTAAACTTGCTTAGGAAAGTCCTAGAACAGGCATTATTCTCCAAAAGTACTGAGATCTCTTTCACATTCAAATTTGCCTTGTTCTCCTTGAAACTCTTAGAAGCAAAGCATTGACTATCTCAGTACAACAGTAATAAGTATTATTTTTTTTTCTTTATCCAAGCCATCTGTAACTCTGTGCAGAGAGGAGTCCAGAAGAGGGCAAGAATATCGAAAGCTATAAAATGAGGAAAGATTTTCAGTTCAGAGAAAGAAAATGTATAGGAAGTAGCTGTAGTGTTCCTCAAATATGAAAAATGTCACTGAAAAGGCAAAGAGGATAAATTGATTTCTGAGGATGTGTTGGGAAGACACAGACTTGTACTGATCAAGGTACATGCAGGTTAGACACTCAGAAAAGCTTTCTAGTAGTGGGAATCAGGAAGCAGTGAGGAACTGCCGAGGGACACACAGAATCCAAAAAAGTTAGACAAACATCTGTCAGGAGAGTTTGGTATTGCCAATCCCTCTCTCATGTTCTCTCTCTTATCCTCAAAATGAAACTAGTTGTATTTTTGACTTGCAACATAGTGTTCTTTTGAGCACTAATTACCTACCACCTACTAAGACCCTGAATTTTAAACAGCTTTCATTAATTTTCTCATGTTCATCTACTACACTCTGTTCCATGACTGCCTGTATATTGCAGGTGATCTGAATCCTCGTTAATTCAAAGTAATCTCTAACTGTTTTCCTTTTTTTTAAATCCGTGCACAAATCCCAGGTCTCCTTTTTATTAAGTATTTATGATGCAAATTTGGAATAGTAGTAGTTTTGTAAAAGCAGTTTAATGATCCTTGTTTTGCTGAGCTTGCTTGCTTGTTGATTTTGGATTTTGTTGTGTCATTGTTCAGAGCAGGCAGTTGACCTTATTTTTATAACTCTATTCCCAAAACAATTTTTCTTTTAAAATTCTAAAGTAATTACCATTTAATTTCATACACATTATTGTCTTTGGCTACTAAGCACCAGACAAAGTAAGATTAATCCTCTTTAAGGAGAGGGAAAAAAAAAAAAAAGAGAGAAAAAAATGTCCTCTTGAAGCTATTATCAGCCCACATGCATATTTTTCCCTAACTCTTGTATTATGCAAGCTCACAATACTATAGTATCTAATGTTTCCTAACACGGAATGAGCTGTGTTTAATGCATAAAATTATCACAGTAACAAGATAGCAAAGGTAAGTTTTTTTTTTTCTTCAGTATCTTACATATTGCTAGATACTTTAAATCTATCACATGTATTATTTTTTCTGAATTCATGTTTTTAATGCTTTAGGCAGACAATAGTTGCCTCATATTCTCTAAAGCACAAATTTAAAACCAATAATAAGTTAGGCAAAGCTAGGATCTTTATTGATCTGAAATTATACCCTAATTGACAAGTCACTTAGACATGTGTTCAAACTCATTCTTTTTCAGCAAATCATTTCATCTTAACTTTTGGCAAAAATTCAAAGTTAAGCAAAAATGTAGGTTATGAGTCTTCAAGCGTATTATTTGGTGCTTCTCTAAGTAGGTTGATTAAGACCTAGTAATGAACAAGACTATCCTGATAGTAAATATGAACATCAAATCAAGCATTCATATGGTTTGAACACTTTTTTTTTTTGTTCTTTCCTTTTGCGCATGTACATTTGATTGGAATCAAATTGAAACCTAGGGATGGAGAAAAATTCACACCTTATACTTCGACTTTTCGTTGGGATTTTTTTTCCTCATAGAAACTAATTCCCAGAGGATTCAGAGGATCTCAGTAGAGATTGCCATATTGGTGCCACCTTCAAAATCAGGACCCTAGTCTCAGAGTAGAGTCCCTGACACAGGCTCATTGCTGAGTGACTGTGATTGGAAATAGGATTACATTTACAGATCTGCTACTAGGTCTTAATTCAGTACAGGGGTCAAAGAACTTACTAAACATAACATGAATGGGAGCAATTATTTGTCGTTAAAAAAAAATGAAAAAAATAATTCCAAAGGGATAAAGATGAAGAAGTAGTCATTTCTCCATTTCAATTTATTGATGTTACATTTCTTCTGAGGGCAGTATACATCTCAACAAGCACTGGTTCAGAAATGTAATACTGACTGTTAGGAAAATAAACTCTCCATGTGGGTGTGATCTGACATCTAACCAATGTGTTTGTAGTTTCAAAGTATGATGGGGTCTCATTGACTAAAAATATTTTCCTGCATGCTTCATTTTTGTTGAGAAGGGATGGGGCATTTTGCAGGGGGGAAAGGGATGTTCCAGTAATACTGGAAAGTTTCAGAAATTACCTGCAAAAATGTTTCTGTGTATAGAAGACCTGATATAAGCAGGAGAATCAGGATAGTGCAGCTGTTTTAGGGTTTTAGACTTCAAAAGGATTAGGACATGATTTGGGTAAGGTCAACAAATACTGACAAAGTGAAAAGATTCCTGAAAGTAGGCTGCTGTTTTGTATCAGAAAACAGTATTTGATGGAAGGAAGTTGAAGACTATTTTATACCAAGGACAGAGCACCCATTTCAGACACAGGTTAGTTTAATTGTTGGAGTAATTAATCTAGAGATATGTCAGATTCTCCATCCCTGGAAATAAAAGACTGGAAACTTTTTGAAAACTAGCTCAAATCAGAATCAAAGCCTTGATGTAGAAATGCAGACGATAGTTGTCTCAGATCCTCCAAATGCAAAATAAATAGTAAGTAAACTAGTTAGCTACTTAGCCTGTGCTATGGAGGATGCTGGAGGAAATTGTCAGCTGCCATCTCACTCTTTAAAAATGGTTGATCTAAATTGCTACTTTACATCATGGTTTGGCTTTATTAACATATAAGCTATCAGATTATCATGTAGAATTCTTTTATGTTAACCTTTTTTTATGGTACACCTCTTTTGTTTTTTGGGTTTTTTTCCCCTGTAACACTCTGTTCTAGTCATGTTCATTTTTATTTTGTAATCATAAAGAAATAAGAACTGTATTTTTTTTTTTTTTTAATTTAAGTAAAAGCACCTGCTCATCATTTATGGGAGTTAGGTCTCTAAAAAAGAATGTTCTGATTCCTCATGTGACGTTTCAGAGGCTGAAATCTGATTTACAGCTACTAAGAGTCTAGCCCAGTAGTGACATACTCTCACATTGCATTTCCTAATCCTGGCAACTCAACAGCTGAGAAGCCCTACAGACAAATGAGCCTAAATGTGGTCAGGGAGGTCATTTCCCTTGTGAAGCAGTGCACAGGAACTTCATACTTCCCTCACTCTACGTATTTTTTTCATAATAAGCTATCACTTGTACTCTTTAGACAGATACTGCCAAAATTGCTGTTTGTGCTAAGTATAATAAATTCTGTCCAACTCAGAATGCTCAGAGATCTGTCACTAAGTTACTAAAAAAATCCTTAGGAGAGCGTTTTGTATGTGAGAGAGGTTGGTATCTATCACAAACTAAGCAACCAAATGAAAATAAAATGTATGACTTAAGCGAAGTGACATGAGGATTTTAAAATATCATAGTTATCTCCTTTATTGACTCCAGGCATGGGAAACAGAAGTACTGACCTTGCAGGATGATCCTTTCAATTATACTGGATTCCAGAGTAAAATATATCCTAATTTTAGAAGAGAATTTTTAAATCCATATTCTTAGCAACGTTGCTGTGACTGACCTTGAAACCTTTGCCTCTTTTTAAACTTATTCTGAAACATCCTGCCACTTCTTTATTTTTTTTTTTCCAGTCCCTGGAGCTGACATGTATCATAGTTAGTTTTCAGCATTATACTTTGTTTTGCAGAGTGAACTTGTTGTGTAATTATATCTACCAGTACCAGTAACTACAACCCAAACAGGACTACTGGGCAAGACAGTCCTTCGCAGAAGCCTCTTTCAGTTATTCTTGTGTTAAATAACACTGTGTCACTTCCAAAAATATCCCACAACCAATTATGTGCAGCATCCTAAGGGACAGGGAACTCAAAATTGCAATAGTTTCTAGATAAAATAGAAATGATGGCACTATCATCTTTCCTTCAGATTCTTTCCAGGCTCCTATGATCCTTGCAAAGATGTGATACATTGGTGTGGTCTCTAGCAAGTGCTGATAACACCTTGCTTACAGTGTAAAGATGCCATTGGGAAATCTCAGAGATAAGCAGCAGTTAAACTCAAGCTGCTTGCTCAAAGGTCACATGTGTTAGGTGTATTATCCACTGGCATTTGGGCATAGGCCTTGGCTGTGATTACTGCATGAGTCACTAGCACATAAGAGGTAGAATTCCTATTTTGTCCATATTACCAAATGCAGTGCAGGAAAAAAAAAGAAATATTTGGGATTTGATTTGATACAATTCATTACTGCTCTCGAATCGCATGTCTGCATTGCATGTGCTAGCAGAGGGGCTTATGCAGGCTGCCCATCCCGTGCCTCTGCTTGACCAGTGATTGTGCACCCATCTCACAAGTAGGGCTCTCTCAGTGCTAACCTGGCACACGGCTTGGGCCAATGGTAAAACTGCTTGAGCACACACGGTGTCCTTGAGCCAGTCCCCTATGCCTTTTAGTATAAATGTGAGGCAAATTTACACCAGGAAAGGACCACTTCAGCACATCAAAATGCTAACACAGATACTCCAGCATACTCTAGCTGCTAGCTGTACTCATTCGCTATCTCATACCAGCACTGGATTTTGGTAGTAAAAAGCATTCAGCAAGTAAAATGCTAATGTGAGTGGACGAGTTCTCTATGGTTTTTTCTAGAGCTTCTTAAGCACTGATAATACCAGAAGGCTCAGTGCATTCAGCATCTGAGTGCCATATAAAGTGTTAAAGAGATACTGAGCAAAACAATTGCTACGCACAGTCACACACCAGCACATGTACTGACAGCATACATTGCCTGTGGCAAGGACCTTGTATATGTTTAAGTTTTCTACCACACCAGATGTACATGTGGTTCTTGACAATATTTAAATAACAACACAAGTAGTAGTTCTGTTTTGATTTTTATATAAGGCACGCTTGTTTCACCAGATATTTTCCGGGATGAGAAACTTAGTGCTTGCTGTTCTGTGTGATAGCAGTGGGGTTTTGTTTAGTTATGTGTGCACGAATAGCCTGAGGAGTTCACAAATGTGTTTGATTTGCATTGAGCAAGGAACCTTAGAAACTGCTGTGATGAGCAATGAGGAGAATCAGAAGTTAATACAGCAAGCAATCAGTTGGTGCATAGCTCGCTCTCATTAATACAAAGACATCTTGTCTTGAAAAGTAAATGGTTTTATTTAGTTCTCATAAGATGGCAAATCCGTGAGCTGAGATCAGAGACTGGAGATCAGAACACACTGTTGATTGCAACCAAGAGCTGCTAGGTCCACAGAATCACTCCAGGAAGGATTTTAACAATGATTTTTTGCAGTCAGGCTCACCTCCTGGTGCTCTGAAGACACCTTCTGCATACAGTCTGCATTGCTTGATTTATTATAAATATCTGGAGAGCCTACATACTTCGCTCTATCATTCCATGACAAGGCATGGACAATCAGTTCTAGTGGGAAATTAAAGATAACTCTAGCCCTGCCTCCATAGTATTTATTGACAAGTATTTATTGGCTGTCCTCTTTGGCCTTTCTGAGTCTGACAAATGATTAAATAGGGACCTCTATCACATCCTTGGAAATGCCGATTGAAAATGGTGGATCGGTGATTATATTGAACATGGATAAAAAGTAGTCATATATCACTGGGTTTTAATCTCTTTTGCAGAAAGGAGAGCATATTGATCAGAACCAAAGTGCTTAACGTTAGGTACACCTTAAATGACAGTATTGGCACCTAGACATGCATCAATAAAGCTATTTTAATGTGTCTTATATTATTCTACTCAAATTATTTCATTGGCTGTTCTATCATCCTTCTAAAAACCTATTGATCCCTTCTTTTCAGTTATTTTTGTTTTACGCTGGGATATTTTTTTGTTGCATTAGCAATGATGTTGCAGTTTTCTCATGATGTTGAAATCTCACTGAAATAGTTATTTGTTAAGTTACAATCCCTGAGTGTAAATGTGTAGTGAATCTAATGGACTTCTTGTTTCAGCCTCTGTGTCTGTAAGTCTCTGGTGCAGTTGTCAAAGTAGTCTTACTTGGAAGTTCCAGAATTTCATACTATTTTCTACATTCTTCTTTCCTTTTTTTTTTTTTTTTGGTAACTATCTTGATTTGAAAGGTGAAGTCTTCCCATTTTCTTTCTTACCATTCTTTGTTCTGATTAACATCAAGAAAATGGTGAGAAAACATTATTGTGCATAAGTTTCAACAGCCATGAATATTAAGTAAGTGTAAATGTAGAGGGCCTATTTCTGTAGATCATCACCTGGAACAGAAGACAAAGCAACCACAAGCTATTGAAAAGGACATCACTTGATTTTGTACTGTGCATGTTCCCTTTCTTCAGTCTAAAAGGGCATACAAACGTTATCAAAATTTCAGTCTCTGGAAAATGTCTCCAAGGCTTCACACAGAAGCTGGAAAGGTGCTGAAACTTTCTACTGTTACTGTATTAGCAATATTTTCCTGCCACCAAAGGTCATTCATAGTAGAAATGGGTTGGCTGAATAGACAGTTTATGTATTTATGGGCATATTTGCCCATATTGACATATTTAATAGACCCAGCTGGCATGGAATACACCATTCATTTTGTAATAAAAGCTAGCTCTTTTTTTTTTTTATGTTGGTTGTTTGAGGAACAATATGACTGTCTTCTCATTTGGCTTGTTTCATTTGAAAGTCCTTTTGTAGATCAGTCTTCAAAGTAATCGTGTCCAGATGATTAAACATACCCTGCAAATACCATTGTTAATACAATAGCCCACTTGATTCCACAAAAAAAAAAAAAAAAAAAAGCTTTTGCACGTAGGCTGCACTCTCCTCATTTTGTATACAAGTATGTAAAGGGACTAGGCATTACTGACATTGCACGAAAAGCTTGAAGAATTACTACTGTGGATCTGAAGAATAGAAAAGCCTCAGGACTCATATTTTTAGGGTGAAAGGATGAGAAGGGTCGTTCACAGTTCATCATTTACTTAAAGGATTGAGATCTTGTGGTTATTCTTTTTGTCGCTGGGAAATTTGCAGCTAGTTGTAGATATAAACTGCTGTTTATTAGGCGGATAGCACAACTAACTTGCTAATTCTCCATCAGTTCAGACAGTAATCTGTACTGTGGCAGACTGGCAAAGAGCTGATACGACATGTATGACGGGATATCTTTCAGCAAACTAGAACTCTTTGGATGTGAATTTTAAGTTCCAGTGTCACTTACAATCTGTTCCGGAGCTGCTTTCTTTGAAGAAAAAAAAGTAAAAAGAGTATTCACCCTTCTACTCTCTGTGCAGTGTAGCTGAATTCACGTAGAATTTAAAACAAGCACGGTCATTTAAAACAAGCATCTTGGCAATCAGGAACACATGCTTCTTAAATAGTCCATCAAAGTCAGAATGCTAATATGACTTGCTGTTTGCTGCTGCTGTTGTTTTTTCCTGAAAATCACCCTTTCATGCAGACTCTGACAATTCTGATGAAATCAGAAGACAGCACAAATCCTGTATCGAGTTTCATTTTAAGCTATGTTTCTTTAATCTGTAAAACAAGTCATAACATACTCTGAAGTACTATCTTTTAAATTAAACCTTTTCTAAGATGCTGTACTAAGGTACTCCATGATGGTAAACGGCTGAAATTAAATTTTCTGGGATTGCCTTTGTAATAGGATAAATGGACTTGCATGTCATCTCAAAGACCTGATTTTATTACATTTTGTATTAGATTCAGTCATGAACCATCGATTATTTGTACTGTAGGTTATTTTTCTTTTGTTCTTTGTTCTTATCAGTGCCTCAACTCATTGACTATCCGTACTGTACAATTTGTGGCACTTGCGATTTTCTGACCTTTTGCAAAAATACACATTGAACCAGCAGTTTCTGCTACGTGCTTTCTGGCTAAATCCTTCTCACCACAGAAGTGGTGTGATGGTGTTTTGTTTTGCCTATTGCATGTCCTAAATACTTCCCCCAGTACAGCTGCATTCATTCCTCTAATCCAGCTATGCATTTAGCTAATGTTACCTTTTCTTTTAGATTTCTTTTGTAAAGGCAGAAATTTTCTGCGGTCACCAATCACTTCAAACAGTCTGACGTGGAGAAATTTTTGTCATCTCAATGCTTGTCTCCTAGTAGTTTGTACAGCAAGTTTTGCTTTACCATTTATAATATCCAGAAAGCAGCTACCTTTTCCTTACCACTATAATTAATCTCTTGTTTACTAATTATAATCTCTTACCTCTTGTAAGGCAATGTTGAACTTGCCTTAGGGTAGAAGTCAGGAGATAGACATCAGCCATTTAGTCAGGAAGTGGATGGAAAGACCCATATTATTTGGTTAGTTCAGAGTGTGTGAGAAACTCTATCACATTAAGATGTACAATAAGTATAATAGATTTTAACACTAGAGAAGTTGTTTTGATTGTACTATATAACCCTCCTTTTAATGCAAATGATCTAGTCATCTATGTGTTTAACATGACAATTATTTCTTAAGCTGCACAGATGTGGATTTGGGATAAGAGGAGTGTAGCTCATTCTCCCCTCCATAACTGTATTATCAGAACATCAGATGTGGGTATCTTCCTCTGTCACATGAGGACTTCACTTATTAATGAAGGTTTTCTCTGCCTGTGGCTACCTAGTCCACTGTGTTTCCCTTTATGTTTTTGGGTATCTTTGCCATTTCTGCAAATGGGGAGAAATCAAGATGTACAGTGATTGTATAAAATTTGCATACTATATATACTGTTATTTCTCCAAAGATGACATATTGTCAGCATGTGCAAGTTATTTATTTGCAAAAGGTGTGTGATGAGTTCCAGAGGAGTCTGCATTTCTATGAAATAACTCCCTCTTCGAACACACACCAGCTGCTTCCCTTTTTCACCAGGGTGTTTGCATCATGTCACCACCTGACATCATTTGCCTTGGAGGGTCTAGGAAGGAACAGAAAGGTTGCCATGTTAATTAGAGGAGAGCGATAAAACCTGATGTTTTATTTATTTTCTTGAAGAGGGATTTGTGTGTCTTATCCTGTTTTATGGTAATATTTTTATGATGAATTTTTTGAAGTTTAGTTCAGAATAAGTTCCCCTGAGGAACAAGTGTTACAACAAATTACAGAGGCCGCCAGCACTTGAGACTTCTCGTTAAAATTAACTCAACTCTGACTACAGATGACAATCAGTCATCACATCCTCAAGGACCCTAACTTAGCTCCTGATGATGACATAGGTAGAATTAGACATATACACTGTTTAAGCGTTTATCTTTAATGATTGAGGTGGAGTCCGTACTGTGATTAAAAACACTAGTTTAGAAACACTAAATACCTGGAAGTTGCAGCAGGTAATACCAGGAAGGGAACAGAGTTCTGTAGGTCCATCTCACAGAGATTCAAGATCCGAACACCTTAATGGATCTTGGCCCATGCTGGTTCTTTTGCCTGGCAAGCATCAACACTTGTGCAAAATGGACTTTGGATTAATTGGTTCTTGTCAGAACTCATGGAGTATCTTGTTGCATTGCTGTAACTAAAAGGACTTGTCACACTCAAATGGGGTCAGGACAAGTCTAGGCATAAGTCTTCTATGGCAATTAAATAACCACAGCTCTCCTCCTGGAACAGAGCTGAACTTGGACCCGCAGGGCCTAAAAAGCCAAGGAGTAAGGCAAAGAAGAATAGTTGTATTTTCTTTGGTGTCAGATTTGTTGTAGTTCAAGTTTAGGCTTCAGAGGAACAGACTAAGCTGTCACATATAATGAAAACTTTGTAAAAGTTTTCATTCCTTTTTTTTTTTGTAATCCAGAGGAATTAAGTGGCTAAAGACCAAAAGGCAAAGACCTGATTTTTATAAATATCTTGCTTTAACAATTCATTTTGTGTAAATAACTTAAATGAACAAATCCACCCTGCAGCCTTAGTATTTGTATTATAATAGTGCCTAAAAGCTCCAGCCATGCATGAGAGTGTCATTTTTCTAGACACCATATATAATTCAATAAGAAGAGATAATTTCCAGAAGCATTTATAACCCAAAAGAGATCTTAGGTGAGGAGGAAAAAAAAAAAAGCCAAGTAAAGGACAGACCATTTAATACATACTAACTTTAAGCACAGATTGAAATCTATTGCCATTCAGCAAACCACTGAAGCATTTGTCCCACTGAATTTAGCTTGTCATCTATTTAGGGCAAACATAGTGTTTTACACTTGGGTAAACAGTTTACCTCAGCAGGATTCTGGTCCTTGATTGTGGCTACATAATTGCAGTATGAATGACAACAATAATACTAATGAGTCTTATTAATTAGGATCACATACTGCCAAAAACACCTCTGAAAAACACCTTGCCTATTCCAGATTTTGTGCGATTTATTGTGATTTCTACTGAAAACTTCTGGATTTACCTTTGAGCTCTTTGCCCTGGCTGTGAATTTAATGAGACAGTTTTTATGCAAACAGCATATTATTCACACTTTTTCAGTGTTTGTCTTATGCTGATTACATTAGCAGCTTGCCTTCTGTACTTGCAGTCTTGCTGCTAATACTGTTACAGATGATAAAATGAAGTTAATAATGAAAGCAACTGTGTCACTTTCATTGTCTATACCACCAGCGTACATGGATGAATAGAGGCTGGTGTGATAACTTTGGAAGGACTCAACAACCCACCATGTGTGGGAAGCTTAACCCATCAGTGTGGGAGCTTTTAGCCATGGTTTAGCACTCTTCTCTAAGTCCACTTCTTGCTGAGGAAAAAAAGAAAGATTATCATACTGTTTCCTAAGGGTCCATCTTTAGATTCTATTAAACCTATTATTTGGCTAGAAGAAAACTAGTCAGTCCAAAGCTAATGGTACAAAGACACAGTTTTTTGTAATTGTCACAGATTTGAACAATATGTTCTTGCAAAAAAATTTAAATGCATCACTTTACAAAGCTGTTTATGCAGCATGTGAATTATCTGGGATAAGATTCATTATGGTGATTAATATGCATGACACTGCATCACAATATAAAACCTATCTAGCCTGGATTGTTTATTTTATTGTTGTTGTTCTTTTGATGGTACACAATTTCAGAGCAAAACCACTCACTCTCAATAAGATCTCATTGTCTTTTCATAGACTCAATGTCAGTTCATATTTCCAAGATGTGATCGTGCTTTTGAAATTTTAGTTTTTATACATAATACCTTTGTTACGTACACTTCATAAAGAGCAGTTGGGTTTATCATACACATGGAAATGAATTTTGTCATAGTTAGGCATTTGAGCTTTGTATAAGACAGACACTGTAGAGCTTCCTTGAAAGACCTTCAGTTAACAGTGGCTCAAGATATGCACCCACAGAGCTGTTACTTGGATGTGCACCTGAGCAGCTCTTAGGCCAAATGAAAGGCAAACTGAACTGAAACTGCCTGGGTTTGCTTATTTTTTCTCAAAGCCTTGTAGTGCTGTGAACTTTGCCAAAACAGATGCATATTTGCACCCTTTTGAGAAACTAGGAGGAATCCAGAGTATGGTATAAAGCTTAAAAGCTAGAGAGTTTCTGTATGGTTTAGGTTTAATTTTAAATGTTCCTATGAGTCTTGATGACAAGCATCTCAACAGCATTGTACCATGAAAAACTCCCTGTCAATCTAACTTCCATAGCTCTAACCTAGTTAGACTTCTGTGAAGCTTGTCATATTTTACTATAAGAGAAAGCATTAATTAAGATGAGAAGGAATAGGATTAGTAGAAGGCCTGTAGGGTGCATAAGGAACTGAAATACAGCAAAGGAAAATATGAGGCTGAAGGGAGCTTTGTAGCTGAGATCCTCAACCCTCCATCTTGTTTAATACTGTCTATCACACTAGTCATTATGACTAGCATGATAAACAATGCTTTTGAAATGTGCTAATATTTCAAAGGCAGGAAGGATGCCAATAAAGAAGGATGATCCAGGTACTATATAGAATTTACTGAGTGACCTTGAAGTCCTGGAGTAATGGAAACAGAAGGTCATGCATGCCAGAGCTAACACAAAATATTGGGCACTGTCAATATGTAGCACTAGGAGGGAAGTAAAATAGCCTGGGTGTTTTGGTCAATCACAGTATGACTATATAACACCTATGGAAAAAAAGCAAATACTGCTTTACCATGTCTCAGGCAAAGTGTTTGCAACAGAAATAGTAAAGTATTAACAACCCTATGTAAAGCCTGTATAGTTCTTACTTTTTATTCCCTATGTATTTTTTTATGCTCACTTATGTTAGAGAATGAATTCACACTGAAACAGGTGCAGAGAACTATAAAGGAACTGGAGACATCTTATAGGAGAATGAAAGATGTTTTGCTTTTTTAGCTTAATAAACTCAAGGCTAGAACTGCTATCTCTAAACTCCTCAGAAGAGAGAACCTGCAGGATGGGTATGAGATAAAGACCAAGGTGGACAAAGAATAAAGTATGTATAAATGAATTTAGGTTGGAAATCAGAAAAAAAACCACCTGATTTTCAAAGCTATGATAGCATATCCTATACTGAATGATGAGAAACTATGTAAGCACGGATAAGCACACAGCTACATTAATGGAAGGAATTATATGAGATGGTAACTGTTGACAGGACTTGATAGCCTGTGATGGACCTGATAACTGGACTGAACCCTGTCTAGCCTTACACATGCCTTTCTCCTGATCTAAGTGTCATGCTGTGACCATGACTTGCTCTTGCGAACTTTCATGTTAGCAATCTATCCTACCATTGAAATGAGATGTGAGAGGGGATATTTCTACTACAGATTGGTGCCTTGTAAAATTTTGTGCTTCAGAAGCAGAGAAGAGATTTCTCTTAATGGAGAAATCTCTAAGTTCCAGAGCAATCATAAGCATGTTTTTGTTTCTTTTGGTTTTGATTTTTCCTTAGAAAAAGCAGTCAAGTGAGTAGTGTTTCCCTAAGAAAGGCATAAACACTTAATTCTGATTTAGGCCAAAAGAAATTGAAATTACTCAACGCACACGTAGAAATGAGACAACTGACACTGCCTTGTCTGTAAATGATGCCCTATGTCTCAGGACTGCTCCTTAAGTCCCCAGGTGTCCAAATGGGGAAGATCGCACTGCATGGCAGCAGGTATAAGAAATGGTGATTTGTGTTTCTTTTCCTCAACAGTACAGTTAAGCTCTGGCACACGTCCACTGATGTACAAGAAAGGTGAACTGTCAGGATGTTGTGACTCAGTAGAAATATCTAGTGTCAAATCTTGTAAGACTAAATAACACAGAATGTGTTAGAGGCTAATAAACAGCCATTAACTACCCAGCATTCAGATTTACCAATTACCACACTGTTCTAGGCCATGGACCTGCTTGCTGTGGCTGACAACATCGCATTAATGAATCTCAAGTCTTAACCTCCTTGAATTCATGAATAACAATTTGACTCCATGTAACTTGATTACTATGAAATGGAAACTTTAGTTGAGTCTAAACATTGGTTATGAGGTTGAAATGAGTGAAAGACAACCCTACTCCATCACTGGTAATTTAAACTCGTGTAAAACCGAGCACCTGTCACAATGATAAATGGGTTTTCTTGTTATCTCACTGTCAGTATTGTTTCCCAGTCAGATTTCTATCAAACACCCAGACAACACTGTGGAAACCAAGGTACAATTGTCTTCATTTTATTTCTCTTCTAGAGAAATGCATAAAGGTCATAAGATATTCTTATAAATGTGATTGATTTCATTTTCTTTAAGTCATTCCCAGAACACAGATTAATTTACTTGTATATGCAAACATAAGGATTTTTTATCATCACAGAAGAGAGAGCTGCTCATTGTTACTGACTCCAAGCTTAAGCCACAACCACCTTGAATCAGGAGATGTCCCAATGGGTTACATCTTTTAAGGTCCATTTCACTGTGTGTGGTTAAGAGGAATCAATTATTTAATCTGTTTTACTTTAAATCAGTGCCTCAAAATTTTGAGTGTCCTCAGCCCAAGGAATGAGGCTGAACGTATAACATGAACAAGCTCCTTCCTTACAATTCCAGTGCATCTTGCTTCCAGTCATGTAATATTTTTTTCTAGATTTGATTTTTTTTTTTTAGTTCTTTTTTTACTTTAAATCTTTTGGTTTCAGGCCCTGCTGTGTATCAGAAACAGAAAAGAGGTAGGAAGATAAGAAAGAAGGAAAGAAAAAAAAACCCGAATGTTTAAAAAGATTAAACCTGGAAAAATTCTGTTGTGCATTAAGGAAGATGTCTGAATAGACAATCACCATGGTCATTTCTGAATGTAGAAGCTATGCACAAGCTGTCACTTGGTATAAGTATGAATGAAAAGAACTGTTTCATCCTGACCTATCTGTCAGTTTTAGAATTAGCTCTATAATACTGCAAAGTATTTTTATCCTTTTGCAGCTTCAGTGCCATACATCCAACATGATCATAGTGAACTTTCATTCGCTCTTGCTGGACTGTGGTCTTAAAATATAAATTTGAATGTTCATGGGTTTTATTAGCAGTCACACAGAATAGGTTGTGACTATGAAGTGAACCCTCCAGAGATGAGAATTATACTGCTGCTTTCGTTTAAGATGTAGCTGAAGAAGGAGGTGGTAATGATTGATTTTTTTTCTTATACAGAAAACTTGAAATAAACAGAAGGCTCAGATTCTTTCAGTCTCTACCTGTTGCTTTTCCATATCTCTTCTCTCCCTAGAGTGATACAAGTAGCAGACGATAGGTTGGTCTTTCCCTTTCGAAGCTGCCTCTGTGTAGAGGAAAACATTTATATGCTTGATCATGAAACAGGAGACAAGAAAGAGAAGGATTTTGCCTGACAATTAATAGGTCTTTCTCCTTTTGTGAGAAAGGATGTCTGCTTTTAGAAGGTGCTTTAAAAATTGGTTTTGTATTTTGGCTGGTGGCAAAAGAAATAACAATCCTGGAGAAGGGAATAGGAGGACTCTCTTAAAAAGGGGCAACAGAGTTTTTTGCACATTGACAATAAAGTGATGCAATAATGTGGTCCTCAGGACAGTCTCCTATGGAAGGGCACAGCCCAAGGCCGGTGAAATGTGTCCAAGCCTCACTGCTCTCTGCCATTGCTTTCCAGCAACACATACAGCAGCTCTGCTGTAGTCTGTGCAAGCAGGAGGCAAACGCAGCACTGAAAAGTTGGATGTGGAGATGGGGAAGCAACGAGATAGCAACACAATTCTTGTCAAAATGTTTCCCTGTAGAATTTATCTGAGATGTGAAATGGAGTTATTGCAGAGACAGCAGAGAATTGAAGCCATTTCTTGATTGAACCCTCATCTGCTAAGTCTGTGTATCCAGGGCAAGTGCGTGATACTTCCACCTCCAGTTAGGTTTGGAAAGAAAGGAATGAGGTGTGCTAAGGTCTTTGAAAAAAAGATCCTGTGAGCCAACATTTCAGAAGCATGTTTCAGGCTTCAATCTGACAGGCAGTGCAATGAAAGATGGCTTTTTCTTCCCTCATGCTTACCTACTGATTAGGTCTAAGATGTTCCTCCCCAACATGCTGTCTGCTTTGGATCCCACCTGAGCATCTGAATTTTCCTTCAGTTCTGTGCAAGGGTTCAAAACCAGGTTCTGACTAGTTAGCTATTATAGCACTTTTCATTAGGTCATTAGTGAAATCCTTTACTTGATTAAGACCTGTGTGATTTATGATGTTGCATAAGTCAACACAAAGAATAAAATCCTTATGCTTCTTATCTGTTTCCTGAGATTATCCTTTCTCTTGTATCAATGGCCAGGCAAGACAGTCCTTTATAACCATGACTCTTTTGGATGCAAAAATGGAACTTAGCCGAAAATGTGTGAAGTTTTGCTTTCAGTTAAATTGAATGTCATCCTTTCTTTGAAGAAGGCAAAGAAGACAAGGAAGGAAAGTACAATTTATCCACTTATTGACATTTGGGTTTGGAAAGTACAAAAATACGTGAGCTGCACATACTATTAATATTAATAATGTTAAAAAAAAATCCTCTCACAAGGGCTTTGTGTTAATCTTACATGATTCGGCTCCTGGCTGCATAATGAAGATCTTACATATTTAATAATCAAATTGAAGTAGGCCCAAATGAATGAACAACATAGCACCGTAAAAAGAAACAGGGAGGGGGGAATTCTTGTCAGAGCAGGTGGCTGAAAGAAACCTGATCTACTGACATTTTTATGTCTCCTATCAAATGTCATTGTGAATTCAAAGTGGAATGTCTGAAAAAAGAAGCAGTAAGTTTCTATATAACCTGATGAATGTAACTCCATTGTTTTCGTGAAATCATATTTAAAAGGTCATTGCTCTACGTATGAAAATACCATGGCAGTTGCTCTATTGCTCTTTCAATTTGGAATAAGCACTTGAATGTCATCAAAGAGAAATAGCTGATATTCTGTAATTAAAAGTAGATTTTAATTTACAGTGGGGAAGATAAGAATGAATTCTTCCATACTGCTCATGTAGACATGCATCTTATTCAGGAATAAAAGAAACTCTCTGAAGGATGAAGGGAAAATATGATTAAATTAAAATGTCTGGGATATGAAAATATGTATGTGAAAGGAACTGAAAAATTCCCCCTTCTTGTGGTGTTCTACAAGCAACTCCTTTGGGTAAAGCCTTTACTATAGCAACAGATAAAACCTTTATGAGGTGCAAAGTTTTGCAAGGAAAATGAAGGTTTTTATATTCCAGTTCAGTTGATGTCCTGAAATGAAATTAAGTTTGGCATGAGTATTTTGTGAATTATCATCAGTTTAGAGATGCATTTTTTAAGACCGTAACAACAAAGAGTCTGGAGTGCTTTTAGGGAACATAATACACATGAATGCTGCATCTTCCTGCTGGAGATGAAAAGCAGAAATCAGAACCCAAATGAACAGTGATTCATTTAGCCTTTACTCTGCCCGTTGCCCTGTCATCTGTTCTTTTTTCCATGTCTTATCATTTTTGTCATCTGCATTGCTATCTTCCCTTATAGCCTCTCCGTGACATCTTCTATATTTTTCATATTTTTTACACATAGTTAGAAATAGTTAGGGTGCAACTTTCCTTCCTACTTCTACTGTCTCAGTTCTTTGCTTTGCATTACATCACTTCCTACCTCTCACTGTATTCTCTGTTTCTTCTATAGAATATCAGAGATCCAGGCCTTCCCTCATCCCTTTTCCTTGATTTTATTCTTCAGTCGCCAGCAGTTCTTCATGGCACCTGGTCTTTCAATAGGCTTTTACTTCCTTTCATGGTGAGGCTCTCAGTGACTTTACTGGAGGATTTCAGCTCTTGTGTATTCTCAATAGTGCCCCTGTGGATAGACTCAAATTGAAATTTTCTCATTTTGTGCATTCTTATGAAGGCTCCTAAAGCAGAGCTATGAAGGTCTTCATTATGTCATCATCCTCTTCACTGAAGGGCCCTGGCTCTTCACAAGATACAGGCAACTATCTTGGAGGATTAGAGTGAGTCATAAGAGGATTCTCTGATTGTCTGACAGCCCTGTGAGTTTCTTGGCATTTGTACTCTTGGAATTTAAACTGTCAGTTATACCTGTAGATGGAACATTCCTCAAAGTACGCTGAAAAACGCTTTCTGTTTTCATCTTGCCTTTTTGCCTCTACAGTCAGGAACATCAGTTTATGAATGGAAATTCTCTGTGCTGCAAATTGTCGAACACTTAAACAAGCACCTCCCCGCCTTTCTGTGTTCCCTACCCTGGGCCGTGTAGTTATTTCTCCTTTTTTGCTCCTTTTTTATTCCTTTTTGTATGAGGGATCTGTCCTGACATGGTGAAACTGGGACTGCAAGATTAGAATGACAATGTGTGAAATGGAAACCTCTGTCTATCACTTTGCAATCAGCACTCTGCAATGCTCTTTCCTGGCTACTTTCTGAGTTAAGCTTTTATCAGCTGGTTTGCTTTTATTTTTATTTTTTTCATCAACTCAGTCCTTGAGTGTTTTTTGAAAGCTGGCAGGTCAGCTGAGCTGCCTCTCCCTCATCTCTGTTTTGAACATAAATGCTCAAGGTCTCAGAACCATGGGACTAAAGAAGGAGCTAAAATGGGACTCAGGAGTGGGTCATGCTTTTACACAGTGTCAGCAGCGGTTGTGTTCTGTACTGAGGAGCCTTCCCATTTGCTGTCTGTGGGAACAAATGAACTCTGGGGAGAGCAGGGGAAAATGTGGCACCATCTGGGGATCTTCTTATCACTCCGCTCCTCAGCATCGCCTTGTGACTGAGGCTGAAATTGCAGCGCTACCCTGTCCTTAAACTGGTTTGTGGGATGTTTAGACTGACATGCAAACAGACCCATAACACGGGATGGAGAGCCCACCTGAAAATTAAAATGAATCTACAAAAATAAAAAAGGAAGTTATCAAAAAAAGTTTTTAGCCATTTCAACTTAAGACATTTCTTCCTTGCAAGTGCCAAAATATTCTGTGCTTTACACTCCTTTTTCTGAAAACCTTGAGGTATGCGATTAAACTTAGTTTTCAGTGTAATTTTGATATTAAAGTACCTATTCTACTGCCTCTGGTACTTCGTTCAAGGAAAGCAAGTAGAAAAGCAAGTGAAAGCAAAATCAATTAAATGGAGAAAAATCAGTCTTCCTTTAGAAAGTCAATTTTTTTTATTTATACTCACATGAATTATTTTCCTCTGGCTGGTGTGTTACAGTGCAGAGGGTAAGGGTGTTGATTGCTGGCTCTTTTATTCTTCCAGTTCAGTGCAGACAAATGCAGTTAGTTACTTACCCTGCTTACACACGCACGGCCACCTTCCACTTTCAGAAGTGCACGTTGCATCTGTCGGATGTGTTTGCATTTGAATTTATATTGTTATATGTATTAATAATTAGCCTTTGAATTAATAATTGATTTTTTTTTTCCAAGCAATTACTGTGCTTCCCAAGCACTCTGTATGCATTATAACACCCCTGAACCACGAAGGCCTTGAAACTGCCTTTTGCATTCAGTGCTGGTTGAATGAACTGAAATTCCCTCATGTCTCAGTGCATGAAATTCTAGATTTCAGTCTCACAAAATGTCTTACATACCATTTTTTTGATGTGGGCAGTCCGATTTACCCTTTGGAGCAATCAGTGAAGTGACTCCTGTTGATTAGACAGGCCAAGAGCTGCCTGGGCACGAGGTAGGAGGATGATGCACCCTCTGCTCTGCTGAGTGAAACACCAGACAAGATGAATAGACAGGAGAGTGAGTCTCTATTGCACTCCTCTCTCTTCAGCCTTCTCCTCAGGAAGCCACTCCTGGGTCAGGGCTGTATTTCAGTGGTGACTTGCACTTTACAAAACCAGTCACAAGTTTGGTCCCTGCTGCAGATGGGTAAATGCCCAGGTCCTTCTCCCTGCCTCTTCATTCAGAAATGAATCTAGGAAAAAGGAAATAAAGTTCACTGTAGATGAAATCACAGACACTTTAAATTTCCTCAGTGTGCTATTTATTAGGCTGCCTGATAGAAGGTACATGCACTGTAGAGATTTTCTCTCGAGCTCTCCTCCCGAGTGTACGGAGGACCCCCTAAGCATGTTGCCTCTGCAGTAGATTTATCTCCCTCATGTAAGCACATGGGGACCTGACTTCCCTCTTTCCATTTGTCTCTGAAGGTTAGAGCTCTGAAAAAGGGCCTTGTCTTCCCCCTTCCTGTAGGCAATTCCTGGAAATAGAGCAAGGGAAGCAAAACACAGCATCCACAGGTGTGCATTCAATGAAAACGTCAAGGCTATACAAAAGCTTGTTCTCTATGGCAATTAGTGGCCCTGTGTGTCAAACAAAGACTCTACTGCTTAATCTTCAGCCTTTCTTAGCATCACACTGTAAGTTCAGTCTTTGATGGCTTAAGAATCAAGGCTCCCATCACAAAAACATGGGCCAAAATGTGTTCAAGTGAGACATCTCACAAAATCCAAGGCCTGCTAGGAAATCCAGCTCACCAGTGAACAAGAAGGATGACAAACTGAAAGTTCAGGCTCCAGACTTCTGCAGTTGCTGTTTTCAAAATCCTCAAGGTGATTTACAGAACACTTAGGTAAGTGCAAATAACTCTCAGTCCTTTTCAAAGATGGTAAACTGAGTCATAGAAAGGTGAAGTGAGCACACACTAGCACAGATTGCTGTACCTGGATTCCTGAAAGCTGACCTGGGTCTCCCCTGGGCTTGCATCTTCTAATCCTAAGGAAAGCCAAAAGGTGACAAGGCATCTTGTCCACAGTCAGGCAAAAATCCTATGGAAACGCCAGGTCTCTTCACTCACAGGACATGGCTTTTATTTTTTTTTTTTTTCTCTCCTACATAAACCTCCAAAGTTTTATTAAGCATGCTGCTTGTTATCTATTATAAATTACTGTTGTAACTAATAGCTGAAGCACCTTCATTGCAGTTTGTCTTTAACCATACCAATTAGGCAGTCTTTATGTAGTGGTCACCGCAGCATCTTAATGGCAATGTTTGGTGCTTAGCAAGCTCTGGGCAGAGCTCAGCCCTGACTGAGGCATTCAGAAACATTCAGCAAAAGGCAGGATTTCCTACGGTGCTTGCCCTCCTGTGCAGCATGTCTGACATCACTTATGAAGTATCTTCAGTTTACTCAGTTATCCAAAGGTACAGTAAATCTGTTTGAGTAATGCCTGTGAGTTCATAACTTTTTTAATGCTACTGAAATATAGCTAACTATAAGGCTCTGATGTTTGGCATTTGTGTCTCAGCAGGAGCAGAACTGTAAGTGACTGGGTTTATGTATTTATTTAATTTTCTCTAAGCAATGGTTTATTATGAGTGATGACTTAATACTTTCTGATCCAGATTTTTTTTTTTTTTTTTTTTGTAAGGATCAGATAATGAAGAGTTCAGAAAAAAAACAACCCAGAGTGTCTTACCTTTGTTTCAGGTATCTCAGTTTGTGTCTCACCCTAAGGATTGCTAATCCCAGTGGTCAGGCAAAAGTGAAAATCTAATTGCTTGCCTTCCTCTGCATGGTCAGACCTTTGGGTCTCATGGTTGTGTTTTTGTTTGCTTTTGCTCCATATTTTTCAATATTGTTCAGGAAAGTGTAGAAGAAAAGACAGAGTTAATTTAGTCTGTCAGATGAAAAATCCCTCAGCACTGACAAAACCTGCTATGCTTGTGCCAGGTCTCTAACAGCTAGAAAATCAAATTAGGCACAGAATTATTACAGACACTGTTTTCTGTCAACAACCTGGGGGGTGAGAAAAAAAAATAATAATAAAATAAAGAAAATAAACAGAAAAAAGCCTTATCCGGAAATCTCAGTAAGAGCTATGCTTCCCAATCTGTTTGCAGCTTCCTGCTCCAGCTCTGGTGTTCCTTTTTGCCAAGGGACTGAATCTGAAACAAGGGCTGCAAAACAATGTTTTAAAAAGTCATTTGAAAGGGAGCAGGGAGATTACATGCCAACTTGAAAGCATGACAGCAAGAAATATCTGAACTCGCCATGCCAGTGATGAGGAAACCTCACCAGATTCATTCTAGGTTGAGCTCACTGGGGTGGAGGAAGAGGATTTAATCTCAGTATTTGTCAGACTTTTCCAGTGCAGTGGCTTGTGCTGGTCAGTGCAGCCCTGCTGTCATTTTCTCACAGAAAAACAGAATGCCAGTGCACTGAATCTGCCTTGGTTATGGCCACCCTCCTTGAACATAAGAAAAGATGCAGTGGATCAGACTAAAAAAAATTCCTCCTAGCCCCGACTCTAACTGTGGTTGCGAAGCAGATTAAGAATGACACAAGTGTATATGACACTTTCCCCCAGTGTACTCCAAAATGCTATGTCAATAATAATTGTCAATGGATTCTCTGTTATGAACTTAATCACTCTACTATTGAAGGCATTTAAACTATTATCATCTACAACATCCTTTAGCTACATGCTCTGCAAGTCTCCTACACACTATGGAGAAAATAACTCCTTTTTTCTGTTCATTTTGAACTTGGCACCTAGTAGCTTCACATAACATACCCTAATGCTTCTACTCATGAAGATGAACAATCAGTTCCCATCCACACTCTCCGCAGTCCTCCTGTTTCCAAGATCTTTCCTCATCCGCAGGATTTTCTATACGTTTGCTAAGCGTTGTTGCTTTTCTCTGAATCTTTCCCAGTTCCAATATGTCCTTGGAAATACATGGCAGGAAGGGATATCTTGCTGCAAGTCTCATGTTCCTAGGTCTACAGCATTGCCTACTTTTTGTAGAGCTTCGTTGTCTTCCCTTTTCCACAGCCCATGGTCTCCTCAGTAGTGTAGCACTTCACACTGTATGTGCTGCAGAGCTTGTCCTGCCTTTCTTGGGAGATGAAGGGGGCCACGAACTCTTAGCTGGCCTGGTAATTCTTCCCTTGGTGTCCCCTGACCAGCCTTGGAGGTAAATCACTGTCAATGAAGGGATGTTGGGCTAGAAATCTGAGCCAACCTGGCACCTCCTGTATATGTGGTTTGATGTACTTATTTTATTTGTCTGTCTGTTTCCAGTCTTGCCTTGAAGAGACATCACCATAAATGGAAACTACCTATGGGGAAAAAGTCTCACATGCATTACAATTTGCACAGGCAAACTGTTTCTCATTTGATTTGTGCCTGAGCTCTGAACAGAGCCTTGCAGCACATTGCTGCTGCTGCACTTGTACAGTTGTCACAGTTAAAGCTTGAGGCTAGTAGGCAGCAGCAGGTGAGCTTGCAATTTCAATTTTTTTCCTTTTTTTCCCTCCCCAACATGCCTAAACTGACCTGTCACTTTGAGTTGCTTTTGTTTCTCTTCCAAGTTGTAATCTTTTCAATGTATGGTTACTACTTCCCAGCAGGCATGTAATGCAGACATTGTGAATCAACTCAGATCTTGGATTTTTTTCTTGATTTGGGAGAAAGGGAAAGATACAACACACACAAAAAAAGAGCAAATCTAGGAACCATAAGCTCAAGATTCAAGAATCTAGAATAAATGTTTGTATTTCTTGACAGGCAGAGAGAGTTGGGGCTGAGAGAGTTTGGGCCTTATAGCGGCCTTTCAGTACCTAAAGGGGACTTACAGGAAAGACAGGGGAAACACTTCAGTAGGGCCTGTTGTAATAAAACGAGGGGTAATTGTTTTAAAATAGAGGAAGGTAGATTCAGATTAGACATTAGGAAATAATTATTTTACAATGAGGGTGGTAGAACACTAGAACAGGTTGCCCAGAGAGGTGGTGGATGCCCCATCCCTGGAAACTCAAGGCCAGGTTGGATGGGGCTCTGAGCAACCTGATCTGGTTGGAGATGTCCCTGCTCCTTGCAGGGGGGTTGGACTAGATGGCCTTTAAAGGTCCCTTCCAACCCTAACGATTCTATGATTCTATTTCACATTGTCTTCTTAAGTTACTGGGCAAGATTTCCATGAGCTACTTCTAACAAACCGGAGAGGACTTAAAGAACTGTAACTTCCAAATATGGACAATTTTATAATCTTATGTTGTCATTTGGTTTTTTCCTCAATTTTTTTTTGCCTCTTTTCATTGTGTCATGTTGAAAGGAAAGTGTTTGTTTTGATCTCTACTTTTTTTCAGCACAGTGGGCAGCTTGTTTTTGCGATAGTACTTATTGCCTTGCAGGAAATCCTGTTGAGGCTTTTCAAATGCATCTTGTTTCCAGACACTAAAAAATAGTTAGAAGTGGGGGAAAGTAGTTATAAATGAGCTGAAGGTGACGAAAATATTTCTGAGGAGGAAGTTGTTAAAACTATAGATGAATGTTGAATTTTATGTTGTGGGTCATTTAAAATTGGGCAGTACAATATATCCATTGGAACATGAACTTGTGTTGGACTTAAGGGGTAGATGAAACACTCTGGTTGGCTTTGATTACTTTTGAAAATCTCATTCCCAATCTACTCTTTGTGTTTAAGTGGTAATAGTGTTCAGTCAGCATTCAGCACATTTAGAATATGCTAGGATTTTTCTCTGGTTTTATAAGCTGAATCTTTGATTCTTTATTAAAAGAAAATACCCTGCAACTGAAAGACAAATTTTCCTGAAATTAAATGTTTCTGCAGGTCCCAGGCTGCAAAGATGCAGTTTTGGTTTGTAGTATTTGAAAACCCATCAATGTTTTCGCAGCCTCATAGATCACAGCTGAACCTCTTTTAGACTCAACTGTCTCATCCCATCAAGGGTTGTTTTGTGTGACTGACTTTCAGAGGAAGATATCCTAATAAATTCATCAGTGTTACTGTTGTGGATCCCTGCCTTTGCTATGCTTAGTGCTCTTCAGCACTGGAAGGGTAGAAAGAGCCTACATTCAAAACATCCCAATTTGATCAGCCTTGGCAAAAGGAAACAAAACCTCAAAAAAAAGACTCACTAGATTTTCTTTGAAGAACAGATGGGAACCATCAGCATATTCTGTATCCAAGTGTCGTCATATGCAATATAGGTGTGAAGTCAAATGCACGTCACAGTGTTTCCTAACCCTGGTAAGCTCTGTGGCATGCAATTGTCCTGCTTGAGATAAACATACAGTCAGACCCAGTTGTAACAGCCATGATTTTGAAGACAACTTTACTGGGGGTAGGAGGCTGGACTAGAGACCTCCAGAGGTCCCTTGCAGCCCAATTTTCCCTATGACTGATTCTGGAAGTGAGAGTCCCTTCAACCATGTCCTCAGCTTCTGTAATGATTCACTGAAATTATTGTAGATCTGTAGTTTTAAAACCATCAGAGGACTGCTCTGGGTACTGACTTCTGAAACTTCTAAGGATAGGGCATCGTCAAGAGATTTTAATATTTGGGAAACAGTTTTTATTTTCTGGTATGTCTTCTAGGCTCCTTCCAGCCTTGGGAGGCTTTAACATCCCACAGGTGAATCCCAATATTTCCATATTTCTGCATGCTTTTGTCTTGAATGGAAAAACCAAAACATTTCCTGCACATTTTCCCCTCAGTTGCACTCCCTGTTGTTACAGCTCTGACTAAAAAAAAAAACATTAGAGTACAGTTTGGTGGAGCTGATGTAAGATATGTATGATTCCTTAGATAGTTGGGAGGTTATTGAGAAATAGCAAAAAACAATAATCAGCTGGGAATAGCTGAAGCACATAACTTAACTGCAGCCCTACAGTTAATACCTTTCACCTTTTAAACTATCTGTTAACAAAGGTTGAATGAAAACCACAAACACTCATCCCTGTGCTCTATTTTTTTCTTTACCCTGCTACCACATTCCCTAAACTGATTATTTGTTTCTTTCTAGGTTGCCTCTGGAGAGGGGAGAAGTCTGAAGACTTAAAAGACTAGTGAGATAGTAATCATTGGTTCACACTGTTTCCCTTCCAGCAACTTGCTGTAAGCAAGAACAATAGAAAAAAAACAAATATACAAGACAGAGAAAGAAACAGAGCCTGAGGAGAGAACATTCATATTGTCATTTAGATGAACTATGCAGCTATCTCTCTTGACACACCTATTCCACAAACATGTTTCTTCTCAACCTGATATTCATTTTCTGTCCTTCTTCATTACATTAGTGATTTTTTTTTTTTGCCTTCCTACCCTGCCTACCGTTTGTAGTGCTGTCCTGCGGGTGACCTAGCAGCTCAAACTAATAACACATATTTCTTTGTCAACATATTACTCTCCAAGCTTGTTGAAGACATTTTATATGTCCAAATTGCAGTGATGTATTTTGGGGATAATAACACAGAAGTGGAATTAATGCCTTTTGGACCTTTCCTTTCTTGCAAGATTGGACTGACCTAGAAAAATGGTTTTCTCACCTAGCTTATTGTGGTTTTCCTTTGTTTCAAAAACCCTGAATTTACTAATGTTGGGTTTTTTTCCAGACCTCTTTATAGAATTTTAATCTTTATTTCCCTCAGTTTGTTCTTATACAGCAGGATCTGTGAGTTCTGGTTCTAACTAAAAATAGAATAATTTGACACATTCCTCTATCATGAAGGTATGATTGGTTTCATTTACATCGCAAAGTGCCTGGGGCTGAGACTTATATATTTGTAGAGTATTTATCATAATGAGATTTCTTGACTAGGATGAGGAATCTGTGTTTGAAATTCCTGACACATGACTGAGGCAATGTTCGTGGTAAAGATAAATTAGTTCCAGAAAGAATGCAGAACTAGTTTTTTATCTCACCCATTTACCTCATTATTAAACTTGTAGAAACATTGTGACTTCAAGTCTGTGACAAATTTTGTTGAAAATGGCCAGTAGAGTCAAAAAGCTACCAAGGCGAATGGGGACATAAATGACAGATGATCACAGGAACTTTCTGTGTCTTAAGAAACCAGGCTAGAGAAGAACTGATGAAGAATAGTTATTTCTTAACTATCCATTAGTGCAGAGAAAGATGTGCTGTCAGAGTCCATTGCAGATAAGGCACGGCCATCCAGTCCTACGTTCCTCAGTAAAACATTAATGATGGTGATTTTGTTCAAGCGGCACCCACAGGCCTTAGGAAACAGAAATAAAGTTTGTTCCTCATGTGAGACTCCATCCACATACAGAAGCAGAAAGTCCTGGTCCTAGAGATGCTAGGATATGAGAAGACAGGAAAACATTGGAAAATGGTAGAAGAAAATAAATTTACCTTATTCTTAACACATGGAAGATTTAGAAACTTTTTAATTTAGTCTCAAATCCTCACAGAGGGTTGGATGCCCAAGGCCTGTTTGCTTTCTTGGAAATTAAGTACTTAAATTCTTGTGAAGTTTTATGTGTGAGTGACTTACCTAAGGTCATGCACATACTGTTTGCAGAGTTAAGGTCTGAATGGGACAGCACTAAATTTCACACCACTGCTTTTTGTTTCTTTGTAGAACAGCTTCATCTGGGTACATGTAAAATAGGATCTTTCTGGCTGTGCTGTATCTCATCTGGTTCTTTGATTTTGTAATGCTACTGCTGGACAAAATTAGAGGTGACAACGTCTAGTCACACCTTCATGCAAAAAAAAAAAAAAGGTGTTTGAAGTTCAATTATGAACCATTAGCGTATCTAGCCTAATCTGAGGGTTATAAAATGTAGAAATTAACCCGTGTAGTTAGGGCCTAGTGTTGTAGAATGGATGCTGGTTTGTTTTGCTACAATTTTCCACCAGTAGCTCAGGCTGGTTATTCAACTTCTCTTTCAGATAAGCTCTACATGTACACGTTAGCTCAGATGCTGTGCCTCACACTGTGGCTCCAGTCTGGAGCATCCCCACAGTGAGATGACCAATCTGCTTGCTGGCTCCATCCCAGCCAGCAGTGTAAGTACAGCTGGCTCCATGCATTGGCTCTGCAAATTCAAACATATCTACCAAAGACAGTGCAGATAAAAGTGTTCAGTTCCCTGATACTAGGGACATGAGGAAAAGGAAATTACTATTTCCTCACAGGAATCAGTCATGCTTAATTTATTTAGCTTGGCAAAAAAAAAGGGTGAAGTCCCAGAAGGCAAAAGGCAGTGGAAAACCAGGCAATGTTAATACTGTTAAAAATGGACATAAACTACTTATGGATACATTTATAATAGAAATTGGATGATGGTTTACGACCTTCAGAGGGACAAAGGTCTGGAACTCCCTCCAAATAGGTAGACAGCATTTAAAAGACCTGATTTGTTTCAAGAGAATATGGATCCCTTTTACAAAGTACTCTGTCTGAATAGCTTAGTAATTTCCTTTTTTAACTGAGGAACATGACTTACCTCACAGGGAACATCCTGAGGAAAAATGAACGAATGACTGTGGGATGCTAAAAGAGCTGCTAAATACTAGATAGCCAGAGGGGTTCGACTGTGAACACTGCCAATAGCTCAGCATGTAGGATGTCTTATCTCCAGGCCATTCTGGAGTTTATCCTACTGTATCCTTTCAAATTAGCCGGATTCTAGGAATATGTTATATATGTGAGCCAGAGCATAGTGAAGGAGGCAAGAAACTTACTTTTTTTTTTTTTTTTTTTATACTCAAATAGTGGTTTCATGTAGGTAAAATGAGCCACAGTATTTGAAATGTCAAAATTGTTAATATAGCTTTGCATGCATTTGGGTGCCAATTTGTGTTTATCATCGAAGAAAAAAAGTGTGGCAAAGAGCAGGTGACAGGCTTTCACCAAAGTGTCTACTCCAATCATTTGTTAATGATAAAAGCATTTAGAATATGTCTAAGAGATGAAAGAGATTTTCTGATCAAGTGAAACAAGTGTGAGGGTTAACTGTCTCCCCACATTCATGGATATATATATGAAACCCCAAAGCAGATAGCTTTGATACACTCTAAACCTTTTCAGGAGGCAGATTTTAACAGCTTGTCAATATTCCTTCAAAATGTGTAAGGCTAATATCTTCCTAACAAACACAAAGCGCTAACACTTGGTTTCAGGGATCTCTGCTGGAAGTTGGGGATCTTCCCTTCTCAGTCAGTACAGCTGTGTTTTCAGGTATGCATCAAACAGTCTGAGTTAAAAAAAAAAAAAAAAAAAAAAAA
>JAAGAY010143913.1:0-27271 GCA_011801015.1 Ardeotis arabs | reverse complement strand
TATTCTAATCTGAGGAAATAGCTCAAATGCTAGGGTAAATTTTCCTAATGTGCTGCTTTTAGGTGACAGTTTGCACTGGGGGCACCAGCCATCTCTCACTGCATGCTCTAGAAAGTAGAAATAAAAGTAAGTTGTCTCACTTGAGCACTTATCTGACATGAAATTTTCGTCTCATCAGGCATAGTGCTGGTGCCTTGAATTGTAAGCATTTGGCCTTCTGCTGCTATAAACTGCTATGTGAGCTCTAAACAAACCAATTCACATTTTTCTTGTGTCAGTGTTTCTCTTTATTCCCATACCAAGATAATTCTTGGCAAGGTCACACAATGGGCTCTTTTGCCTGCAAGCGACTGCTTCAGAGCTGACTGCAGAGAGCTCCAAAATTTGAACTGTGGCACTGGTTCTTGTTTATCTCGACAACAGGAAAGGGGGAGTTATATGGAAAAAAACTAGTTATTTTACTTTCTTTTTTTTTCCCCTTATCTTCCTAGTATTTTGTGCGATACTGAGCAAGGCTATGTGTTTGTGTATGAGTATGCAAGAGTGAACACCTGTTGGCTTGTGACTAGTATAAATTAGGCACCTATTTAGTTATTATCCTTTCCATAAGACTTCTTTTACAAGAGTAAATTACTGTTTATTGCCTGACTCCTCTGGCCTCAAGAGAAAGAATCAAATTTTCTTTTGTTTCTTTATTACTACTGTTTTTGTAACTGCAGATTTGTTCTTCTCTATGAAGTATTGGGAGTTCTTTGTAGAGATCATTAAATTTATTGCTTTTGTGTGTAGGGAAAAGAAAGAAGTGCCCAGGCTACTTACATCTTTATATCAACACCTGGGCGTGTCAAAGAGTAAAAGATAAACTTAAGACATTTTTACGGTTCTCTTCTAAATACACTCCACGGTTCAGAACAGAATTTTATCTCATGTTGAAATATTTTCCACCACTAACATTTGATGTTTGTCTCAACAAACTTTAGGTATTTTGCCAGTGATTAAATCAGAGTGTTAGTATGGATGGACTGATCTGAGTTTAGATAAATTGCCTCTTCCATTCTCTTTGGTTTGTACCTTTGAAAATAGTTGATAAGTCTGAGGCACTCAAATGCTTCTTGAAATTCTATGAGATTTGAGATTGTATATCTCTGAATAAGTACTCAGAAACTATGACAGTAACCGAAAAAGAGCAACCTAAAAGACTCCTTGCAGTCTTAAAGTTAGCCTTTGTATTCTCCTAAAGAGCTTCCAACTGTGTAATGGCAAATTCTATTAAATAATGTTATATTTTTCTCTTATTCAGAAAGCACATTGAAGTATCTTAGTTTTACTCCATGTTTGTAGAACAGTGGCTGCATTGCTGCCAGGTCACTCCATGCACCAATATATTAAGCAAACCAAAGAAACATATTTTTTTCTCTCTCTGTAGAGGCAAGTCTGCCAGCAGCCTGAGTTGCACTGCTTTCCTTGTAGCTGAGGATAGTTACTCAGCAAGCATGAAGTTTATTCACATCTGTAAATTTTATTTTTCTTGCTCTTCTGAGGCAAAAGAAGGGCTGGTTTGCCACCTTTGCTTCATGTGCACAGGCTGTTTCGGGAAAAGCCTGGCAAAGCTCTTGATGCATTCAGTGGCAAAAGGAGATTTTACCAACACACTTGAGGACTGTCATTCTAGAATGACTTTATGCATAAAGGTGTCTTGTCCCCATTCAGTCTGCACCTAACAGCTTCCTTTGATCAAGGAGGGACTCACTGGAACCAAGGGTTGTGATCTTCCTTGCAAACATGCTCTGAAGCAGTACTGAGGGGCCAAGAGCTGAGCTATGTATGTTTTTTTAGCCTTTTTTCAGAGCTCGGCTGCCCCTCTGTGTTGTTGGGCTCTCCAAAGCAATGTTTTGAGCTGATCCTTTTGTAAGCATGTATGTGCTGGCAAAGACCCTGTGAAAACCTGCCCTGTGCTTCCTTAGTCAGAGCTGCCAGGAATTCCTTTGTAATGAACTAAGAACTAGAAATTTGGGGCAGAAGAGGTGTTTTCTGGGTTGTTTTGTTAAATGTAGCTGCAGTGGCATTTCACATACCAAGCCATTCTGTAGTTCTTGAAAGTTTACTACAGCTGGAGGAATGCCTAAATGGTGAGCCAGCCTCCCTGTTGTCAAACCACCGCACAGACTTCCAAAGCGAGCCTGGTGCTGCTTTCTCTCCTGTCTCTACTGATTTGTGAATCCATACACATCAGAAAGCATGATTTTGTTCTTGTTTCTCACACTTCCCCCGAGCTAACTGTGACTGTTATTTTATTTTGGATTTGGTTTCAGGTTCCAACTGAGACTTTATACCTTTGATATAGAGTGTGAATTAAAAAAAAAAAAAGGGGGGGGAAAAAATGATGAGGAGGAAAAAGCTGAGTTATAATGTCTATGGACCTTTTGGTAGTTTGAGGTGTTTTATATGCCTTTTAACCCCACAGCAACCATTGCAATTGTGTATTTAATTTCACGACCATGGATTGCAGAGTGAATATACAGGATTGTTCAGCTGCTCTGTAACCAAGCCCATAGAACAGCTCTTCTCTCACTGAGCTGCGTGCTGGGATGTGCCCTTTGTTCACCGCACCATAGTATGTTTGTACTTAACAGGAAAGAAAGAGGAAGGGGGGGGAGTGGGGGGAGGATGTGGATGAAACCTGGAATTCAGAATCCAATTTTTTTTTTTTTTTTTTTTTTTTTTATAGAGACTCCTCTGCTTGGTGCCTTGAGTCCTCTATAAATATGAAAAACATTGCAGAAGAGGTTAAGCTTAGGCAAGGGCTAGGCTTAAATCTCCCTTAGATATGGAACTGAAATAAGTCTCTATGTTTAGGGTGGTGAGCTGTTACGGGGGAAACTAAGGGTTGTACAGAATGGGGAATTGACCAGACATGGGACTTTAGGAAGACATTAAACTTTATCTTCATTATGCGTGAACAAATTATGTTTATACAGTGTATTCTACCTGGAAGTCCTAGGCTCAATTCAGATCTCCAGGTATGATTGTGGGATACAAAGAAACCAGAAATTCTGGTCTGATTTCTTGAACTTACACAACATCCTCACTTTCCAGTTTCCCTTAGTCTAAAATTGAAATAATCTGTCTTCTAAGAGACAGTATGGTGATGATTTGTTCATATCTCACTCTAAAAATGACATATTATTATGAATCCGTCCCTTCTTGCAGCAAGTGTGCGATGATAAGGAATCACTGTACCTTTAAAGTGAAGGCCAAATGTGAAGCAACAATTGCTTCTTTGGCATTGATGAGTTAACCTGGATTTTTTTTGTATCCCAGGCTATCCAGATTGTGGAACTGATAATAAACTACACATATTACATTTGTCTGAGGCTTCTTGTTACAAAGCGCCTTTGAAAGGTTAATTGTCAAACTTTAGTTTGGGACTATATAATGTACTTCACAACTCCATAACTTGACTTAAGTATTAGCACAAATGTGGTGGGTTGATAAAAAGAAATGTTTTTCTTATTATTTTGATCGATTGAACTCATATAATTATTCATGATTGAGTAAATAGGTTTTTATTCCAGGGTACTAACAGCACTATAAATACTAACTTTAAGGCTTCTGGATCTCATTTGACCACCATTAAAGTTGATGGAAAGTTATACCTTTATATTTCTGTTCTTTGTATCAGATTCTTTACCTAGGATGACTGTAATTCACCTTTCCTTGGTCATTTAGGGCAGTATTTTCAAAACTGCCTCAAAAGAATTAAGTATAAAAATATATGGTGTTTAGTCAAATGTTTATGTCCTTTTTTTCCCCTCCCCCCAGTGGAGTGATGGAGGAATTGGGCAAATTACTCTGATTATTGTTCCCTTTGCCCCATCTATTAAAAAAGGAGTTATAAGACAGATCTTATTTATAAAGTCCTTGGAAATCTATCGAGGGACAAGTTCTATGAAAGAGTTGGGTGAAAGAGATGTTGCAGTAGTTCATATTTGTTTTCATTTTTCTCTGACATTTTATACATACTTGTGTCTTCTGAGCCCAAGAAATCAGCTGGACAAAGCTGTGTTCTGAATTCCATCTTGTATTGACTGAAACACACATGTTTTAACAGTAAGGATAATAAGATAAGGAGCATTGACACTGACAATGCCCTGTAACAGATTATTTAGAAAGGTGGTGAATTTTCCATCACTTGAGCATTCTGAAGAAGAGGTCTGAGAAACAACCATTAGGAAGAAACCCACTTTTATTGGGAACAAGCAGCAGAGTAGAGAGCAAGCTGAGGTTCCTCCTAAAGGGGGTTCATTTTTTTAACTGATTCCAAAAGTTGCTTGAGGTAAAGTAACAGCAGCTCTATAACCAGGACCATTGTGATGGCCAAATTGATGTTATTCTTGCTGATATCCCTTCCAATGTTTGGGAAATATTTGATGGCAGCTGTTCCTCTGGAGTAACACAGCGTTGCAAAGGATGTCTCCACAGTCCAAACTTGATGTCACTAAACAGGATCATCTGTCACTATACAAGGTGTCTGTTCCTACTGCTGCTCACCAGGTACAAGGCAATTACAAAGGATGCAGACAAGAATGCATCAGGGAAAGTCACTCCTCTCAGTTGTCAAGTTCTTTCATTAGGCTTTGCACAAGACTAGTTGTATGTCTCTGAATGCACAGTGATGTATCATACTGAATGTCCAGTAAGAAGGAATATATGGGCACCTACAGAGCTGCCAATTCCTCAAGCCACACAACTGGGTCTGGATGGAGCCTCAGTTCTTCCTTTCCCTCATGCTGCATCCAGCCCACCTAAGTCACCACTGGCCCAGGGCGTAGCTAATGGCAGGGAAAGACCAGCTGCAGCTGGGTTCCCTGAAGGAAAAGTCAAGTTTAACTTGGTCATTCTTTTATGTTGGGAATTGCAGAGCCGGGAATTGCAGAGCCTTTCCCACTGCCTTGCTTGGGCCAGAATGTAGGGTACCCTAGATACTATCTAAAATCAGTCATGAATGTGTATCTATATGTTATATATATCTCTGTGTATGTATGTATATAAAAATATGGATGCATATTTCTATATGTATGTATTTATGTACACACTATATATAGCTAGTGAAGCCACTGTAAAGAGATGTCTAAGCCAAGTAAATAGTAAATGAAGATTATGTCAGTTTTGGACAGTGCTCTCCTGGCAGGGAAAGTCCCGTACATCATTCTGTCACTGGATTGTGGTCTGGAGTTGGCAGCATCTCTGAACAAGTCCGCTACAGAATATTGTCTCCTGCAGATAAAAGTTGAGTGGCTATTTCTGTAAAGGAATTTTGTCTCTCTGAGCACAGATTCAGGACACAGCTGCATTTAAGTGAACCTTGTTATAGCATTTCTTAGATCATACCAGAGAGACTTATGACCTTCATAAAGTCGAGAAGGACAAACATTGCTGCTTTAAAAGCTTTTAGGAACTGATCATTTTTCATGCCCACTTGTCTGTGGCAGTTGTAGTAAATTTGCTGTTCTCTGCATGGCTCCAAGATACACTTTCCCTTATTATGGAACCAGAACAAAAAATACTGTAGTAATATATGATTCTGGCTTCAAATGCAGCTGTACTGCTTTGGTTCATTTCCATTTAATTTAGTAATATTAACTGCACACAGGTGATTCTTCTCTCTTTAAAAGGTGGCATCTAGAAGTTCGTAGAAAGAGAGTTGTTTTTAATTTACAGCTTTCTTAGATCCAGATCACAGAATCATAGAGTCATTAAGGTTGGAAAAGACCTCCAAGATCATCAGGTCCAACCATCATCCTAACACCACCATGTCCACTAAACCATGTTCTGAAGTGTCACATCTACATGTTCTTTGAACACCTCTAGGGATGGTGACTCCACCACTTCCTTGGGCAGCCTGTTCCAGTGCCTGATCACTCTGATTACTCTTTCAGTAAATAAATTTTTCCTAATATCCAGCCTAAACCTCCCCTGCCGCAACTTGAGGCAGATGTTCCCAGAAGTATTATTTTGCTAGGGTAGTAAGTGCTCTTACCATAATCTTTTTGTTCTGTTGTGTTGATCTACTAAGGAACAGGTCCTTGCCCAAAGACCTTTCAATCTCAAACAGTGTATGATTTCTACTGTTTTTATAATTATGGTTATTAATGCACTAAGCAGCACAGTGCTTCCCAACCTTAGCATTTATTAGGTCAGAAGGGAATTAACAAACAGAAAACCTTGACTGCCGCAGGAACAGGAATCTAAAGGATTTATCTAGACCTTGTTTTGCTGCATGCTATACAACCAGAAACAGTGCTCTTCTGACACCAAATATCTTATTACTTGAATGTAAGACAAGACAAAATAGGTGCAGACTCCATAGAAACAAAGGTAGACTCATAGTAAACGCTCCTGAAAGTTCAAGGATAGCAGAGTCTGGCTTGATCTTTCTTAACAGTGCTGTGATACAAACAATTAACACTTTGCTAGAAGTGCCCTTGGGGTAGAAATATACAGTCAATTAAGCTGTCCTTAGCTTTACTATTCTTTTCCTTTCTAACAGTTTCCAAAAACATTATTTGTGTTCCCTTTTTTATGAATGGCTAAGGAGAATTTGCCAGCCAAGAAAGTACAAGCTTAACTGTGCAGTAATTACAGGATGTTTGTTTTGAGATGATTTGACATGTTTCAGTTTGTTTGTGTAGCAGTGGAATATGTTTTTTTCCCAGGTGGCATTTGGAAGGAGTTCTGGCATCAAGTCTGCAAGGCATTGTGTGCCCAGATTTCTAAAAATGGCTCAGTTTCTTAATAGAGCTTAATAGCTTAAATTGGAGATCGGAAACAGGTAGAATATCCTCTTGTGGGAATTTTCACAGATCTTGGTCAAAAGCAGTAATATTCATTTTTATTGATGTTAGCCAATAACACAACTGAAAAATATTCTCCCTCTGGAATAAAATTCTGCAGAATGCTTAAAAAAAAAAAATTAACAAAGGAACAGAACTACAGAAAGCAGGTCATTTTCTATTAATTTTGATAGCAATTTTTCTTAAGATCTGTATAACCAAGATATATCAACATTAGGAGATAGTGCAATATGTTAAAACAGAGACTAAAGAGGAGAAAAATGAAAAGAGCTTGTTTTTATAAAAAACTAAATCACTTAAGAGATCCTATTTAGTATAACGAGGTGTTGAGATGCACTTAAGAGTCACATAAGAATATAGTTTCTATGTCTGTAGTGCTGTGTGTGCCCCTGAGTCACATTTTCCAGTTATGTGAGTGGGTCACAGCCTTTTGAAGTAAACCTTGGGATGCAGGCAGCGAGGGAGCTGCCCACAGTGGTGGGGTCCCCCGGTTTGGCTGATCAAAGCAATACAATTCAGATATGCCCAATATAATGGTATAACCAAGCATGTCTTGCCAGCCAAACACTTAGAAGAACTGACTTAGGCAGTGGAATTCAAGATGTAGGGAATTTATGAGCCTATGAGACTTGAAAAGAAAAAAAAAAAAGAAGGAAAAAAAAGGCATTGTCTCCCCCTCCCCCCCTTTTTTTTCTGTTCATAATAATAACACTAAACAAAACAAACAGCCTCAATTTGCAGGCATTTATTTTCTTTCAGAAACAAAAAATGAGCATTTCTGTGAACTGAGATACTACAAATACTTCAAGAATCACAATAAATTATTGAGAGCTGGTAATACTGCAAGTTTTTGGTGTTAAAGGAGGTGAGACCCATGCCATGTAAGGCCTTCCTGCAAGCTCCGTGTCACTGACATTGTATATACTTCACTTCAGGGAGTAGAAATTCTCTCTTTTTTTTTTACAAACTGTGGATAAGACACATGTTCTGTAGTTCCGTAATGATGATTCACAATGTGGTATCAAATATTAATGTTCTTCAGGACATCTGGAAAATATTAACTGGAAAATTAAGATGAGATTAATGTTCCTTCTGATGTTTTTATCCTCTTCATGCCTCATCATCATGCCCACTGTACCATGAGATCAACAAGATTAGATATCTTTGAAACCTGCTTACCAACAGAATGTGATAGTCAGGCTGAGGTAAGGAGCTAAGAACAATGGACCTGCCAGATTAAGGTGACAAATTATACATCCAACAGGACATCTTTGTTCTAAATAAGCGAGATATGAATCCATGATGCATAGATGTGTTGACTTCTCCTCAGCTGAACTGTTATTCATAAAAGCTGCTAACACACATTTTGTTGCTGATTGTTCATGATTCAAGTGGCAATGAATAACACTGGTTAACAGAGAAGGCAAGGGGGAAGAAAAAGATAAGTTTGAGTAAATAAAATGAAAAGAAATAATAAAAATATATAATATAGAATAATTTATAAATATAAACAATATATAATATGCATTTATATGTAATATAGTATTTTATATGTGCATATATGATGTATACGTATATAAAATATATGTATGCGATGTATACTAAACATGGAATATTTACATAATGCACATATATATGTGTAAAAATCAAATAACCCATTGTCTGTCTTCCTACAGAAATAGCTTAAGAAGTAATAGGATCAAAATACAGCTCCATAGGTTAGACTTTAGGAAAAATGCTAGCAATTATGCTCGTGGATCATATGGAACGAACTAGTTTACATTGCTGAAAATGAGTGTGAACAGGCTGGACAAATACCCGCTAGTCATGAGATATCTGTATTTTATCTGTAAGACAAGATTACTTTTCAGCATCCTGTGAGCCCTATGATTCTATATCCTTCTAGAATTTTAAACTCTGAGCATCAGTAATGCATTTAACCAAACTGGTGCAGCATTGAAAGTAAAAATTCTTTCTTTGGATATATGTATTATTAAAAAAAAAACAGATCTATTTGATGAAGAACATGCTCTTCTGTCCAGCAGAGAGCAAGAATCATTGCAGGATGTATCCAGATGACATAGAAGAGATGGTGTATTATGGAAGTGAAATAAAATTTGAAAGTGGTTACCACTTCTGAGACTGGAGGGGAAAAAAAAAAAAAAGAAAGAAAAGAAAAACAGAAATGCCAACTAACCAAGTGTGTTTGGGCTAGTAATTAAACGTTTCACAGGATGTAAGTTTTAAAATGACAATGGAAAAAAAACTAAGAAATTTTCCTCTTCCTGAAAATTACTGTTTGTTTATTGCTAGGAATTTTTGAGTTACACAAACACCTAAAAGGTAACTAATGCATCGTCTTTATGGCAGTCTCTGAGAGTCATCCAAGAATGTTGAAGGGCTTTCAGGATCAGATAAAAAGGAAGCTGTTTGGAAAAGGCACCACTAAATAAATGCATTCTAAAATAAATGTTGAGTAATTCAATCATCAGAATGTATGAACAGAGTGAGCTCTGAAGTGAAACACAGTGACCAAAGAAATTAGTGGAGCCAAGTTGCTAAGCAGAGATAAATAGGGGTCTAATTGGTTTTATACATCTCAATTGAGGTATTTATTCATGTGCAAAAAATTAAAACATTAAAAATAATTTGATTTAGAAATTGTTTTCATGGAAAGTATTCGGTATGAAGTTCCTGTATCAATGTTATATAGTGACAGCAGAAGGGAAGATACTTCCAATTAAACACTTGAAAGCTTCATATCCATAAATTAGTTGGTAGGCAATAGAGTTCATATGAACTGTAGCTCAGAATGGGAAAACACGTTTGCCTCAGAAAAATAAGGCAATTGAATGATATAATCTGCAAATTCTGATAAGTCTGTAGTTATTTTTGTAGTTAAACAGAAATTATGCTTTTTAATATGTTTAGCTGTTGTCTTCTACTAGTGCATCTCAAAGTAGCCCCAAATATTTGGGTGACTCAGAGAAGCGAAAGAAGTATGTACCTCCCTTGTTAACGACATCTTTAGTATTATTTTATATCAGCCAAAATGAGTTTGGGACACCATTACCCAAAATTTTCCAATCTCATACAGATAAAGTAAATTAACTGGGAGCTAGATTATCCAGTATCATGCCCTAGTTTTTTTTTCTTCTGTTTTCTTCTTATCCTGTTCTTGCTGCTCAATGAGAGAAGAGAGGTGAGCACAACCTATTTAATAGTTGACATATTCCAGTTTATGAAGGATGGGAGCTTCAAACTTGTTTTCTCAAGATTAAATTAAATCTGGATGTCTTACTGGATGGGGTCTTTAGTTGCTAGATTTTGCAAGGTGACCTCAACTGTCATGTGAGGAGTCTCAGCTGATCAATGTCTGGAAGCTGTCCTCTGACTCAACCTGCTTTCTCAAAAAAATTTGCAAAGACCTAGGTGCCCAACTATTTTTGCTTCATCTTCTTCTTCTTTCCTTTGTACTTGCTGTTGTACTACTGTCACCTCACCTGCTGGAACTTCATTGTCCAAGTGCTCTGGCTGCTAAAGCTTTCTCTCCAATACCTACTGGTTTTGACATCACCAACATGGAAGTCACCATACATTGTGCAAAAATGTTTTGCAACTGAGAGTGTACTTTCACAGGAGTAAAAACAAAGGCTTTGACCTCACCAGTGGGGAACCCGATATCTTGAGTACAGCTCCTAACTGTATCCTTATGGGCCACATTTCTGATGGAGTAACATGCCCAAATGGAGAACTTTAGGCACTTAGAGTTCGAGCTCCAACCTGGGGCTATACACTTCCAATCTCGCTACTTTTATTTCACATAAAGAACCCGGTGAGCACAAAAAGCCCTATATTTGTTGTGGCTTTGAGAACAAAGGTACTTAACAAATAAATAAAAATTTAGCTGGAATACTAAGAAAATGACCATGATTAAAGCAATAGTTCAGTAATGCTTTTACTGAACCAGGCTAAGTTGAAGTCAAATATTGACCTTCTAGGTTATTTCTTAGAAGGAAGCAAGGATGAGCAGTGCTCTTTCATGGAAACTGATGAAATATGCATTCTTCAGTGAAAAGTCTTCTGGTTGAAAAGCATGCTTCTGAGACAGAGAGATATGTCATATAAACACTGACAGAACTAAAAGAACTTTGAGTCTTGAAATACTAAGCTGTAATTAAAATTGTATTTCAGTAAATGGAAAGTTGCAATAGTTCAAATAAAAAAATTAATATAGAGATTTTTCTAAATGGCAATTAAACCTATTTCATAACCTTCTAACAAAGTTTTGAAATATGTAATTTTGTTTCTCAAAACTAAGTTTTGTTTACACGTTTGTTCGAGTGTTCTGAACATACATGCAACAATTTTTATCTTCTACATAATTTTCATCAAACATAATGTCCCAAAATCCACTTAGCAAGGAAAAAGATGTGGAGAAACATCTCTCTGGCAGATCTAGATAATAAATGCTGAATGGCAGCTACTCTGGAAAACAAGGGATTTCCCATTTTTTAATGAAAGTCAAGAGCACCAAATTGCTAGCTTTCCTAAAGAGGGTTGTCATTTAGTACTCAGCCCAGACAAAAAGTATATCAGCCTGTAAGTCTTGTGGGTGAGGTGAACACATGAACTGATTCACCACACCTTACTTCAGAGTTTTGGATTGTGCACAGCAGAGATTTTTCCCTGAATTAAGATAATTAGGATTTTTTTTTCTGAACTGAAAGGCTCCTTGTTAACCTCTTTCCCTACGAGTAAGTATCTTCAAAGAAAGGGCTAGCCAGCTGGAGATAGCAGTTAGGTACAATTTCTTTCTGCATGCTGTGGCATAGCTTCAGTCTGTTGGTGGTTTGCAGACTGACTGTGTGATGCTGTGGCTGTGTAATCTGCTGTTGGACTGAGCCCAAAAGTTGCTGAACTGGGCAGCACCATGGGGTGTGAATGGACATCCTTGGGAATGGAGGGGATAAAGTCAAAGGGGAGAGCAAACCATCCTCTCTGCTGAAAGCATTGCATAGTTGTCTCAGGACACCTAAGGGACGGAACGTGAGTCAACTGGGAAAGACAGCAGGGAACAAAATACTTTGAAAAATTTTTCAACACCCGTGGCGCAACTGGTGACTGTGCTGCTTTCCATCAGGTGGCTGTTTCAGGAAGGTTTAGCAGCCTGGGTGGAGTCTGTTTTCAAGATCATCAGTAGCGATTTTGATTTTTTAAAATTGTTTTCATTACATGTTCCTTACCAAAGGTAGCAAAGGGCAGAGAGTGTCACAAAGCCTGGAAGTCAAGACACGAACTTCAGCTTTCTATGGGTTACCTTTGATGCTCCTGTTCACTCAGACTTCTGGGCTCCATGGAAGAGAAGCAGTCAACAGACAACCTACTAAACTGAGCACAGAAAGAGATAACTCAATAACCTAATTTTTTCTAACTCACTCATCTTTAAATTCTAGCAACCAGGGAGTGTGGCTTTCCCTTTGGGAGTCCGTTCCCTTTGCTTGAATTAACACAGTACAGGCAATTTTTCCACTCCCATTTCACACAGAAGGTTTATTTCCCAGCAGTTACAAGTAGATACTTAGCTGCTTTTAAAACTTGAGGAGCTCTGTAATTGAAACGCTAAGTTACTCTGTGCACAAAAAGACCTCAATCAGATTGCTGCACACTCACAATATATGCCAGACTTTGGGGACTGTGTTATTTTCTTTCTTTTTCTATCAAATGTGTACAGAACATCCACTTTAAAGAAAACTGAGGTTTTCTGAACAAAAAATAAAGAGGAAAAAAATCCTTTGCCTTATTTTTTTTCGGCCTAATTTGGTAGTTCTAGAGGATATTTTTTTTTTCTGTGGTCATGTTGAACTGACATGTTTTGGACTCCTGCTTAAAATCAACAGGTTTAATTTTGAACATGTTCAACATGATCAGAGTTACTCTGACCTGCAAGGATGTTGTACAGGATCTGGAGTTAATACTAAACATAATGTTTACCAGAGTTAGTGTTGAACAAAATGTTACAACTAGAAAAAGATACAGCTGAGTGTTGTAGACCTGGCCTATTGAACTGGATGCATACTTTTAAAAAATTATCTTAAAATACAAAATGGTGTTAACAAGCTGTTTATATATAAATATATATTTGTATACACATATAAATATCTCTGTGTGTGTGCATGCGTGTGTGTATGTACACAACCTTCTCTGAAACTGCCTAAGAAATAATTAGATAATGTCTTCAGAAAATGTCTCACATTAAAAGTTTTCAAGATATTGAAACAAATCAGCTACTTATAAAGCAGAATGCATTCTAAAGCCATTGACTTTGGAATAGCTCATATCAAATAATTTATAATCTTTCTTGAGGGTATATGTTAATTTTCTCACAAGAACTAGAGCCCAGCTTCTTAAAGGTATTTTACTCTCTAATTCCCAGTGAAATCGGTGTGGATTAGGGATCTAAACTGGCATTAGACTCTTAAATAATTTTGAGAATCTGGATATAGTCTCTTAGCCACAATGGTATTTATAGCAATTAAGAAAAATAATATTGAAATTATAAGCATAAAGTAGTTTTCATTATTAACTGAAACTTATCTCTGCCGGTATAGCTAAGGCAGCCCCCAAATCTGGAGACATTTCAACTATGAATTGACATTGTATATGAGAGGCAATGGGACTGAGCCACAGTCAACACCCTGCAAAAGGTCATCTGTTAAAAATAAAGAAATCTTTCCATAGCTGTCTACTGGCTCCTGGGGGACCCAGTGAATGTTGTCAAACACTGCCTGGCCACAGACCTTAGCACCACGTCTTGTCCTTGCAGATGACTAGATTAGGTCATTTGTCCTGATCCCACTACAGGGCACCTACTTGCCCCATCTTCCCATATCTTTATTTAGATGCTGTGCTCTGTTTTGGTTTTGTTGTTGCTTTCTTACCCTTTCAAATATTTACTATGTGCTACTGAGTGATTGTTTTCTTCTGCCCCAGAGGTGACTGCATTCATCTCTGGTGGATGAAATAACTCCTGGGCCACATTTGTGTTCACAAAATGCTTGTAGTCACCTGGGATGAAGGTGATGGATATGTTGTACAAAGACGATAGTATTCTGCCCCTGCCCAGCTGACTCAGGTAGCTGAATTATGTTAGCTGGTGTAAGTATACGTATACACACACAGGTATATTTATACAGCTTGTGAAAGTACTGCTCTCTTACCAGGCCATTGTAAGCTTTTCCATTTCAGCTAGCTTGGTACAGTACAGCAGTCCCATGCATCTGCTTCCAAAATCACTTTGCTTTTTTATCCGGCAACTGTCTTTTTAATTTGCTACTGCTAATTAAAAAACCTAGCAAATATCCAGACTGTTGTGAAAACTGGTGATAGTCTATGGATTAAATGAATAAAGACAAAGCAAAGTTAAGCTCATTAAGGCTTATGGGGGTTAACGAACAAGAACATTAGTTGAGCATTGCTGAGAATTGTAAAGGGGGGCTTCATTGGCATGTGATCTAACAGAGTCTGGATCTAACAAAGTGTATGGCGACATGAGCAAATATCACAAAGAGGGCAAGGATTTAAGGACAGCAGCTACTCCACAGTTGCTTTTATGGAATGGCCAGCATGTTGTGAAAACATATGGGAGGTTTTCTTGTGATAAAAGATGGGTGAATGATGTTAACTGTGTGGTGCAGTGGCTGAGAGCTGTGAACCTTGTTGGAGAGAAAGCCTTTGCATGGAGGCCAAGCACACCCCAGCCAGTAGTGTAGCTAATCATAACCATTTGCGCCTGTTGGAAAAGCTGCGGGACTGGTGCCAAGCAGCCCAGTAAGCCAAGGCTTTTGGAAGAGCTCAGTGTTGTATACGGATAGGAATCGCTGCAATACACTGAACTCTGTTGCTACTTTAATGTTGTTGTAGATGCATCATACATGAGACATGGCCGCACTTGGGCTATCTCTGCACGTGCAGTATATATATATGTAGGTCAAAAAGCATCAGTGTTTTAGCTAACTGCTGAGCCTGTGCTCCATACCACACTGTCGTATGATACAGCACATCCAAACAGCTCTCTGAACGTCCAAAATGTCAGCTGCAATAATCTCCAGGTTAGGCTATTTAAAACAAACAAGGAAAAAAACCCCAAAGCCAAACCAAACCAAACCAAACCAGAGCCCTTTCCTTATTGTTTCAAACAGACCCAACTAAATCTAACTGCCCACAAGTTAATAAATGTTTCATAAATTGGTTTCATTCACATAGATGCTGGGACTGAAGTATCCAAGAGAATTTGTATGCTGCAGTAAGGTGGCCAGTTTTTTTGGAAGTCAGCAGAAGATTGGCAGGAGGTAGGTAATAAATGATCGGGGTAATATGAGGGTGGCTGGGGACAGGACAAACAAATCTAGATAGAAGTACAGGTGAAAATGGCAACTAGGAAAAAGCAAAATAAAGCCAAACAAAGCCTAACAGCAGCAAAGATAAAAATGTATTGAATAGAGGACATAATTAGAAATAACTAGAAATTACTGCAGCCCTCTTGTATAGAGTGTTCAAAGTTGAATTTGGCCTTTGCAAAAGGTGTTTGATATTGGCATCCTCTCTGAGGAGAGGGTGATGGTTTGAAGAACCTCTGTGAGAAGGGGCTTGACTGGTTCTAGATGAAGGGGATGGGCTTGCTTTGCATACAAGTACTAAACTACCTGTATTAAAGACTCAGTCAGATCTCAGAGGAATAGGAGATGTTTACCTCAGGTGTTGACTATTCTTTAAGCTTATTTGACCATTTCCTAGTAAAAATTCTGCTAGGGATAGAGCACATTGATTATTCTAGAGGAGGCTTGCTCTATTAATCAGCTGAGAGAGAAAACGTATCCCTGATAACTTGCAAAGGTCCTGACTTATCTCTCGTATTTTTAGGTAAGCTGAAGTAAGAGGTCTCTCAGGATCAACAGTTTCATTCTGGCTTCCCTGGGACCCAGAATCAGGTATTAACAAAACACTCTAATAGAACTGGCTTTTATTAATCTTATCTGACCTTTGCTGCACAGATGTGCTGTTGCCATTCTACATCGGTGATAATAACGTCTGTGCACTACATTTCCATCAAGGGAAAGCATTAAAAATATTTTTTTTAAAAAAAGTATCCACTGAGTTCTCGGCAAAATTACTGCATTTGAACTTGTTCTTTCCTTGTTCTAATATCCCAGATTTGGGGATTAGCCAGTAAACAGCAGAAGCAAATTAACCTTCATCCAGCTCTTTTCTGTGCATCTCACTAACCTCCGATATGAAGGGAAATGCAGCTGAACAAAGGTGTAGATTATCAATATTAAAAGGTCATTTTCGTTATAATTAATGTTTGGAGAAAGAACTGGGGTGCTGAGAGATGCTGTGGCAATTAGTTTGTTTAAGGTCTAGGGAATAGAAAGCAGACATTTTGAGTAGTATAACAACATTATGGGAAGTTCCTTTGAAATAGTGATTTATTATACTGAATTGCAATATAAGATTAGGACCTCTACAAGTGGCACCATCTCTGCACAATGTAAAACCAATCTTCCGCCCTAAAAAGCTATATCAAGATGGGAGAGCCAGCAAACACATTACAAAGGCCAGACCAAAATCCAGAAAGTCTAATTTGTCTGCAGATAAGCTTGTCTGATAAGCTGGGGCCATGACCCAGCCTATCTTGAATCCTAAACTGGAAAGTTCATTAGCTGTAGGCCAGCCCACAGGGCTGATGATAAAAGGGAGAGTTAGCATTAATTTCAAGGGGCAAGAGCTAAAGGGCCACATAGCTAGATTATTTTTTTTTCCTTACTAATAGCCAGAATTTCTCAGAAGTGACAAAGCACATGGAAACTTTGCTTTGGGCAGGGTATTGCAGAGGTCTGCTGCCGAACCTTTGGCCGTGACTTGCACTGAGGTCCGTCCCCTTGATGGGGAGACTGGTTCCTGAATGTGTTACTTGAGACACTTTTTCCCACTTTGTGATTTATTCTCTTCCTTCATGGGAAATTGCATCAATTTGTTACAGATTGGGACCATTAGTGCTGCAAAAATCATCTTTTGAGATTTGCACAGACTATTTTGCAGATATTTGACTTCTTGGGTAGAGGAAGGTTTCTGCATGGAAAGCTCACCAGATTTTGGGAGTTTGTAACAAAGAATGTAGTGACACTCACTACTAGGGTTTATTTCAAGTCCTAATTTCTTTCATACGATTTGAAAACCACCCCATCCTTTTGATAAAGATCTGGCTTGCTGTGTGAGAATGTACAAAGGAATGCTTCAAACCACATTTCACAGACAGTGCCTGCAGATATTTTGACTGCTGGGTAGGGGGTTATGCCTTTCTATTTTAAATTACTTCCAAGTCTATTATTACTGAGGGGACATGAAAGTGTGTAATATTTTTGGTCCTCTGAAGAAACCGGTTTCCTGATCAACGTGTGGGAGCTGTGGGTGTATGAAACATATTGAATGTTGCCTACCTACTAAGGGCCATTATGAACTGGTACTGGTGGTCAACACCACTAACATGATCTGTATGGGTCAGTAATACCACGCAAGATGACTTCTGCCAGGAAGCAGTTAGTCTTTGGAACTTAGGAATGCATTATCATAATGACTTTTGAGACACCTGCCACTGAGGCTCTGAACACTTCAGTAGATGCTCTCAGCTACTTCAGGGTATGAAAGTCTCCAGGTGAGAGAGATGGGATGTTATCTTCAAAGAACTTTTTTCAGAACTGAGAATAACCAGAAGTACCCTGAAGATATCTTTAAGTCTATGCTTTTCTTAGTATGTAGTTATCTTTCACTTAGGTATCAAAAATTTCAGCAAATATGCTTGAAATTCAACAGTTTTGATGAAAAGAAGAAAAGGTTATTTTCTAAAACTAACTTTAAAAAGGGAGGGAAGATAATTAGGAAAGAAAAAATGTAAAAGAAACAGTTTAGAGTAAAACTGAATAATACATATGTTTTTAATTAGTTTTGCTGATGAAAATGATAAAGAATAATAGAATCAATCGACACAGGTGTTTTCTTCCACTGTCTCTTCAGAGAAATACAACGTTTAGAGACCTTTTGCAGAAAACAATCTTGCAGTCTCTGGGGATTTAGTTATATGACCTAGGCGGTCTTGATTTACTAAATATGCTTGTAGTGTTTCAAGACTTTTCCTTACACAGGTGAAGAAATTGAAGCAAGCATTTCCACAGGCAGAAGAATGAATGAAGTCCAGTTTCCTGTGGCTTTGGACGTTCTGGTGGAACCCTCAGCTCTCATCTAACGAAAACCCGGCTGAAGCTTTTCCTGGAGACAGAAGAAGCAGCTGCCTGTGCCCAGGTGGTAGAGAAGGTTCTCTCTTTTCCTGCCTTACACATGGCTCTGTGTTTTCTTGAAACACAGGAACGCACAGTTGTTGAAAACGCACCCTGCCCGCGCGGGCAGGCGGTTCCCAGCTGAAACACCAGCAGATGGCGCGTGAGAACGCGCCGTGCTCCTCCCGGGGCCCGCAGCGTAACAAACCCTCCGCTCGCGCACCCTGACGGCTGTTTTGGCGGTGGGTCTTCTGGTCGCGGTCCCAACAGGAGCCGCCTCAGAGGAATCTCCCGGCCGCTGGAGGCAGCTGCAGTGCCCGGTTCAGAGCCGCCTGCAGCTGGGGTGGATGAAAACGCGGTGGTCTTGTCAGGGGGCACTGCTTCTGCTTACAGGTGTTGTGTTTTCTTCTGAATAGTAAAAGCTGAGCTGCTCAGAAGGAGGGAGCACAGCTGTGCATTGCAAAATGGGCAGGCACACGCCTGGCACGTGAAAAGAAAGCTGAGTTGTGTGACTCCTCCCCCGCAACCTGAGAGACGACGGGCAGCCTGGGCCGGCTGCGTACCGAGCCGCGGAGCCGCTGCAGCATCGCGGGCCCTGCCTCCTCCGTGTCGTGCCACAGCAGGCAGAAGAACATCACTCCTCACTTGAAGGGAAGATGATTTATTTCTGTCACCAGTTGGTCAGGGATAACAGTTGGGACGCGGCTATCTTAAAGTAAAACCACAGTGATGTGATTACCTGTGATCTCTTACAACAGAAAGACACAAATCTTTTTTTTTCCAACACACCCTGCAAAGATTTCACTTTTCATATTTGCCTTCCAATCCAGAGATCCTTTTATGACTCTTGAAAGACCGTCAATGTTTGCCTCTGGGCTCAGAACCCTTAGGGGAAGATTCACCTGGATACTGGGACCTCTCCTGAAGCTCCACCTCCTTGCAGTGATGTCTCCTCACCTTCTGGTCAAGTCATCCTCACCAGCTTCTGCAGAAAAACACTGCACAGGAAAGGCAACATGAACAGAAGATGGTCTTTAGAGGGTGGTGACAGCAAAAGAGCATTAAATTAGGAGTATTGACAGTGGCAGGAATCAATGCTGAAGCAGCTGTACCTCCTCCGTGTGCTTCATGCTGCCATTTGAAGTGAGCACAGATACCCTGCAGCAAAACACTTTGGTGGCTGCAGGAGAAGTACCTACTACAGGGAGAGGTGAGGCGATGCTCCAGTTTACTGCTCTGAGTTACTTGTTTTAAGGGAAGAGTAGCAAAAAGACTGCAGCCCTTATTGACCCAGTCTCCATACTTTCTTCAAAGCTCTGCCTCTGGTGCTGTAGTACTTTTAAGTTTGCTTACTTAGATTCCCCCCCCCCCCCCCATTTCTGCCCTTCAGAAGTCAGGTAAGTTACATGTCCCATAGCCAGTTATTCCTTTATATGTCAAAGGACAAGCAGGAGATATTTATTGTGGCTGAAAAAGAAACAAAAAAAAAAAAAGTGAAAAAATATCACGGATGCGTGTATAGAATTTATGTAATTTTTCATAGCTATGACTTACCATTTTCCTAGCAACTCTACCACAAGGGACCTCAGAGCTGTAGATGGAGGCAAACAGCATGCCTTAATGTGAGAGAGAAATTCTGCTAGCACTTTGCCAGAGTAATGGGCAAAATTATGCATTTGTGTCCCCTGGAAAGGCTGGCATTGCAAAAGGCCTTTTCATCCCAAATGAGCACCTGAATAATATTCTTGACAACTTATCATGAAGCAAATGCATAGAGTTTTTGAGATTTTTGTTTTTCTTTTACATAGTTGCAAACAATTTCACCTGTACTCTGTTGCTGCATAATAAAATACATCTGAGCACTCCTTTCTAGCCTTATTAATATTGCCTATTTCATACTGTGTAGAAGATTTTGAATAACTTACTGAAGAAAATGTTGACAAAATCTTCACATTTCTGCAAATTGTTTATATGCAAATAAATCAATGTTTTTCCATTGAAACTGCCTCCAGAATTCTTATTATTACCCAGATTTACATTTGTTTTCTATAAATGTTTTCCTCTAAGGTGACTTCAGAAACACTAATTCATGAAACCTTGCAGCCAATCTTGGTGACCCAAGTCTGGATTTCCATTTTATAATGCCTTAGAGTATTAGTTCAAACACAATTAAATACGTGAGAATTTTTCCATGAATCAGACTCACACAGAGTAGTCTTCTACTCCTTGAACCTGGGGCAATGTTCCTACTGGCTTCAGCTTGTGTTGGAGCAGATACTAAACATTTTGCCTAGGTCACACAGTGAGTCAGTTAGTGGGACAGGTTTCAGGGGTTATGCTACAGTATCACCTCTTCCTGCATTCATATAATGTAAATCCTGAAGAGAGATCAGGTCATCTAATTTAACCTCCCACAATAAGCCCTAAAATATTTTGTAAGATTTAGAGCCTTCTCCTTGTGAGACATGAAAAGGTAGATTGAGAGAGAGAGATCTTATTAAGTCTAGTTGACCCCTGAGCACGGAGTGAATAGATGAAGAGGAAAAATAAGTAACTGCAGGACTAAGCAAACAAAGAGAACTAGACATCTCTCTGGAGGATGAGGGTGAGAATACATGGTTGTTACAATGTAAGACAGTTCTAGGCCTTCAAAGGACACCTGGCTACTGTTCAGCAGAACCAGAAGACTATACAAAACTGAAAAAGTTATAATACTTGAAAAATAAATCTATTGACAAGATAAGAAATTGTCTGGAGAAACTCCTGCTGAGATATTGTGGTAATGGTTTGTAAGGTAATACTGTACTGAAATCCCAAGGAAGCTGTGTATTAATAACAAGGGATGCTAGTTCTGGGATAAATGCCCTAGCTGGGTTAACAAACAGCGTCACGATCTATTATTTGGTGGAGAAAAATGCAAGCAGTTAATTAATGCTTTGGGGACTTAAAGGGAAGGAAAAAAAAAACAAAACCAACAAACCACAACAAACAACAACCAAAAAAACCCCAAAACCAGATTTCTCCCAGGTCCCAAGGGATAAGTAAGTGCAGAAGGTAGAAAATAATTTATTATTTTATGCTGGTTTATTTCAGCCAGAATTTTGTCAGAGTGCTACAAAGCACAACTCAGCTTTAATCAGTAGAAATTTTGAGCCTGATTCGTTTCTGAGTAGCATTATCTTTCATCAGGTTTATAATGATATAAATGCAGAGCTCTCAAGGTGATCTAGTCCTTAATAGAAACTAGTGAATTTGGCCCACACATTGCATTAGTTAACCGTACTATAAAGATGCTAATGAGGTGAAGGGTAAGCAGGTAATTCTTCGCTAGCGTAATTCCACTGAACTATGTAGGAATTTATTATGGTGTAATTTGTTTGTTCTGAATAGCTTGGTCTGTAGTGCAAAGAAATGGAAAGACCTTTTGGTTAGGTGGAGAAAGTTAAGCCACCTATTTAGTAGCAGAGGTTATTTATACATTAAAAAACAAAACAAAACCCTTAAACATAAACAATAGAACAATAAAAAAAAAAAATCAAACATAGTGCCTCCAGAAAAGCAGTTTTCAAGTACTTCAAATGGAGATAAGCTGTAAAAATGTGAAGATACTGACAGAGAGGAGCTGGACTGTTTGACCATTCTGACTAGCGATAGAAAAACTGCTGGAACAACAGTGATGGGAAAAGTAGAGCTCCCCTCTGATTCATTCAGAAGATAGTTTTGACCTGTTGAAGTCACTGGAAAAATTCCTGCTGATTTCTAGGGACTTTGACTCAGGTAATGATGAACTGCTCAAAGGCTCCTGAAGCATGTGAGTAGCAGGAAGGCAGGCAGAGGACGGTTTTGAGCTGAAATGTCAGTGTGTCCTGACAGCCCAGATGCAAGTCGTTTGAAAAGCAGTCAGCTTCACTGTTTCACCAGAATGTCAATAGCTCCAGCCTCTATATGGTGAACATTAGCTGCAAAAAACAGCTGTTCAATATTTTTTTAACTGTGCTGATTATTTTTAGTTCAATGTCTCTTTAAACCTGCACTGCTCCCTTATCACCGTACCTCTGAGAAAGCTGCCTTCTGGCAGTTCCCCTCTGAAATTTGTTTTTTGCCCATAAGGTGCAGATGCTTAGCAGCAAGCCTGTTTTCCTCCCCTCTCAGCCTTTTCCACTGAGAATACAAAAGGAAACTTCATCCAGATTTCATGCTGTTCAAGAAGTCAGAGGGTTATCTGGCAGACTTATGATTTCACTGGATTTTTGTGCCTATATGTGAAAAATATACGGATTTGATTAAAATAGGCACTTGCACTGGAGAGTTCTGCACAGTGCAGGAGATTGTGTTTTGAGAGCGTGCAAAGGTGTGTTGTATTTAAATTTGCAATGTCTATGCTCTGTGTGTGGCTATGTGTGCGTGTGCTGGATGCAGCTGTAGCTTCAGCTTGTGTTGGGGGGGGATTCGCCTCGCAAAGTAGGACGCCTAAATTTAAGTGTTGAAAAGTGAATTAAGGGTGAAATCTGATTGGCTAAATATTGGCATCTCATGCCATTGTAGACATTTTTGGATATACTACTTATTCTCTATCTACTATTCCGATCTGTCATAAGATGTCCTCTATCATGTCTGCCAACCATATGCTTCAGTTGAGTATTGCAAATGGCACTTGAACTGTATTTTAAGAAAGTGAATTGAACCCCTAAATTAAGTGCCTCAACCTGAAGCTGAATCCCATCTTTGTCAAACTGTCAGGATAGATTTCCACATCATGTTCACATCTTTAACTTGCAGAGCAGAGAAGGACAGCGTCTAACCTTAGAAAAGCATCAATTTATATTTAATGATTAGAAGGACTCTCTTGCTAGCTTTTTATCTATGCTTGCTAAGCATCAGTACTCTGTTAGTGGCTCAACAGACATAAGTCCTTTCTCGTCCTGGCCATGTTGCCCACCCTTATGGGCCTACAAATGCTGTAAGTTTGTGTTTGAACTCCGAGTCGAATACTCTGATAAGTAAGTCTCATGAGAAAGCAGCAGAGAAAGTCCATGAATATGAGAACTAGACTTTCAAAATACGTGTGACGATTTTCTATATGTGAAAGCCAATATTTCCAAATATGCATAAGGTTAAATCTGCAAAGAAACACTGATGATGACACAAATGTTTTTTTTCATATTCAACATCAGGCTCTTTTGTGGTGCTGAGCACCCAACGGCCCATGGAAGCAAATGATGTGTTTGTGGTACTCCTGCTCCAATGGACCAAATGTATTAAATTAGTGCAATATTGGAATGTTAAATTTAAACTGTTCTGAGCATTGCTGGAAGTTTATCTATCTGATCCACATCTTTGTGTCTGAACATTTCTTTTTAGTCCTGGTTCTGGATCCCTTTCCATAGTGTATGTGACATCATAGGTTATGTTTGGAGGCAAGGGCAGGGTATTTTGGCAGCCCACAAATTAGTTCTTCATAGTATTTCTCTAGAGACTTTTTCTTGTACTAGCCTCTAAGAGTGACCAGACAGAAGCCCTAGTCTGAGACAAGCGGACATTGACAGGTTTTTGGCGCAAGATGGTGAATGTCAATAGATGAGAAAACCATGGAGAATGGAGATTTGGGCCCCAAATGCATAAAGTCTCAAAAATATTCAGTCAATCACTAGGCTTTTAACAAGATTTTAGCATTTTATGAGAGGGCTGTTAAATCTAATTAATTCCCTAACAGGGTAACAAACCCCTCTGTTGTTTAGTTTACAAGCATACATTGATAGACTGGGCCTGAAACATAATCCTTACCCAGAAAATCCACTTTGAATATGGCTCCAGATCCAAAAACCCTTTCCTTGGTACATGTACACAGTGCTGTTGTGAATATTTCCCAGTTTCCATGCTGGGAAATAGTTTCTGTAGGTGCTCCCCAAAACTGTCATTATTGTGGTGGAACAGCAGTACCCATGGAGCAGGGACATCCAGTGCACCTCAGAAATCACACCATGCCTGAGCTCAGGAGTGCCCAGCTCTCCTCCAGTTAGGCTCCCTTCCAAACCCAGTTCCCTTGTCAACAAAGAGCTGTCTTGCTGCTGGACCCACTGGCTCTGATGGCAGCAGGAACATGTTTTGCAGCTCTTACTTGACATGTTTCATACTGCTCTGCCTTAAAGTTTTCTCATGGAGCTGCTTATTTAATGAAAAAAATCTTCACAAAGCACTAAAAAAAAACCAAACCACCACACACACCCCCCCCAAAAACCAGTCATAGACAGTTTTGTAATGAAGTTGCAATTTGATTCTTCTTTTCCTTGAGCTGTTCAACCTTTTCGTCAAAGATTAGAAGTTTGGGTTTGTTTTTTTCACACGCATTAATCTCTTACAATGGAAAGAAATGTTGTTATTAATTATTGTCTTTTATTATTTATTTTAATTGCATCAACATGCAACCTCACTGGTGGGAGCAGCCATGCTAAGGTCACAACAGGCACAGGAAAGATAGTGGCTGAAGCAAATATAAAGCAGCCTTTTTTAAAAAAAAACCACCATGTTTTTTATCCATTTATATAATTCATAGCCTTTTTGTCTCCTGTCTATTTTAGAGGAGAGTAATACATTCACTAATTATCCTCTTTATTGTCATTGTAAGAAAGAATGGTTTTCTGTTTCTTTAGGCACCCATCATATTAATCCCAGACGTCACTTAGATCCAAAGCAGCCTCCAAAGTCAGTCTTTCCCTTCACCTCTTTGTAGTTGGAGTCAGCAGCTCAGCACATCAGCTGTGGTCCCAAATGCGTGAGCATTTAGAAACGGGCAGCAAGTGGGATTTAGGCTTTTAAATACCACATGGGATGAGAGGCAAGAAGCAGCAAATGCAAGTCATCCTACTGTGAAGGAAGAAATATTATTCCATGCAAATAGGCATCAGCGTGCTTTTTACTGGCTGAGAAGTGGAATCCTATGCCAGAAGGGGACTGACTGACTTACACACACAAATACATATATATATCCACCCCACATATGTATGTATAGCTACATACACACATATAGGTGCATGTATTTTTTCTGTGTGTGTGTATACATTTGGGGGGGGAGGTGTGTATATGTATATATAAACAACATTGGTCTTAAGGAGTGACCGATTATCTTTTTTTGCTTCTCATAGCAGTGTCTCAATGTGTGCGGCCCTTCATTCAGGGGGAAGAAAAAAAAAAAAAAAACAACAACCAAACAAACAAAAAAACCCCCTTCATTGTAACCATATAAACTTGCTCCAGACTGCTAGCTTAGGTTATTGAATCTGAACTACTTCATCCTGAATCCTTCATCTGTTATGTACCAGCTTGTTGCTGTTCGTACATCAATCATCCACACATTCTCTCCATTAGATCCTGCTCATTTCCAGCTGCCCTGTTTATTATGCGTTATTTTACAGTAAAGCTTGCAACACACAAAATATCTGCTTCCCTTCCACATTGAAGATTTTTTTCTCTGTAGCTTAGCAATGGCAGAGACTGGACAGCCACCTTGTACTTAGATGTGGTCTCCTTACTAAGGGAAGCAAAGATCCTTGGCCAGAGCTGTCAGTTCTTAATGTCCTATTGCCCAACACCTTGCAAAGTGGGAATGAACCAAGAACTGGTCTTTTGGCCACTCCTTTGTACCTCCTGATGAGGTAGAAGCATTGTAATCCATCATGTGGTGGATTTCTTGCCCCATCAATACTTTCTCTGTGTGACCTCCTCGTAGTAGACTCTAAATCATACTATTGGTGCCCCATCCATGTTTTGGTTTTGGGGTATGGCTTAGTCCCCATTGCTGCAAAGGTCTGATGACATTTTGTTACAGAAAGGTGCAGGGAGTAGGGCTGAGGGAAATAATACACTGAGGAGAGGGGGAAAAAAAAAGAAATCTGTACTCTAGTTATGCTACAGTTCTTATCAGGCTGTTTTCTGTGCCTATATAGGTTAAAAGAAATGCAAGAAAAGGTATAAAGGAAGTGGGGCTGGTTTGTCTGAAAACAGGGAAGGCTGAAGAGTGTGGGGAGCTGGAGAGGTAAGATGATAGATAGCTGTTGAGCAGAGAAGAAGGGCTGCTGCATGGCAAGAAGGGACCGCGCTGTTCTTTCCCTTGCCTTGGGAATAGGACAAGCTGTAATGGGCTTAAATTGAGGCAAAGGCCTCAATCGCTTAGGCAATTTAGCTCAGGCTTTGAGAAAGAGAGAGAAATGGTCTCAAGCTAAGAAGAGTTAAATACAGACATCATCAGCATGGAGGGCTGGAGGAACAATATGACCTTGTATGGCTGCTTTTTATGATTTCTTGCTAGGCTAACAGGTATGGAAAAATAAGCACTGACTACAGCAGCCAAGTACTCATGCTGTGGGGAAAAAGCAAAAAAATACCACAAATAACTATAGCAGGGCTCTCCTGCATTTCTTTCACAGCAGTGCTCATGTAATGGTATTTGCCTATATGCATTTGCCAATGGGCCTTTGGTTGAAGGAACAAAGCTTTAACATAAAACACTTGCTACTCATGTGGATGCTGCAGAAGAGGTGATTTTTTTTTTTTTCCTGCCTGATAGAAAAAGACAGCAGGTGCTGAGAAAGATGGAGATTTAACAACACTCCACCATCATATCCTGTCCCCTCTTCTACACATTGCTAACTAGCCATAAACTGCAATTAATGATGTTTTGCCAGGCTGCCAAATAGATACATGCATTTCCATTACACTAGTGTAATTATTTAATGCCACATTCTAAACAATGTCTTTAACTTATCACATGAGAGTTCAGAAGAGGCATAATGACTTTTTTTTTTAAAATAGAAGCATGGGGGAGGCTAAAGCAGCCACCTAAGGAGCTAAAGAAGAAAAAAAAAACCTTTTCATTCCACTCAGAAAAAAAAGAAAACAAGTCATAGTGACATTTCCAGACTGTAAGCCATAGAAACTTAATCTCCAAGGGGTGGAGTAAAACTAAAATTGTAGAAGTTGGTACTGTCTTTATGAGCTTTCATAACGGTACTGCTCTCGCTACATTAGCTATGTAGAAAGAAAGCTAGAAGATTTATATGAATATTGCTTTGGTTTTGTTTGTTTGTG
>JAAGAY010143912.1:48369-59670 GCA_011801015.1 Ardeotis arabs | reverse complement strand
ATCCTCTTGCATGTTAGTTTTAACATTCTTATTGATAGAAGTGCGCTTTGAATTTTTGCAGGTATAGTTCAACACTTATTGTGATACTTGTGTAGTGGCAAAATTAAAACAGTTTTTACTCAATAGATATAGCTGAAACTTCATCATTGAAATATATATTGCAAATCAAAAGAGTTTAAACTGTATTGATTAAAAATGAGTTTAAGAAATTTATTGTAAAACTGAAGTTGCAGTACTAATTGAACAAAAATTTGAGTATTTAAGCTTGCAAGTTGCCAAGTGTGGCTGCTTCTTGCCCAGTACTCCTCTGTTTAGATGACAAGTGAAGCAATTCAGATAGCCTCAATGCAGACACCTGAAAAAGATTCCATGTGTCCAGGCAACGATACTGGAGACTGCTGCCAGAAAAAAAGGTAATGGAAATTTGCTTCACTCTGCAGTTCCTAGAGGTAGTAATTTTGTTAATTAGACTTCAGAGTTTTTCTTAGAAAGTTTCTTTAGCCTGATGGAAAAAAAGGAGCATGCTATAAAAGTGCAGGGGGGAGTACTGTATTCTCTGAAGTAGAAGTAGTCTTACAACCCATCTGTGATATGAAACCTAGTTTTCTGTACTATACAGTGGGTTGAATAGTATGTATGATTACAGGATGCAATTGATCCTGTTACAGTATGGGAGTAATCATTACATATCATGTAGGATCAGCTGCTTCTCTTAAGCATTGTTTATAACTGCCTTAAAAATGCTTTGAGATATGCTTTATTTGAAATGAACCAAATCAGTTCAACTGGGTTGATTTAGGAAGGTAGTCAATTTGTGTTAGCAATAAGGGAGCAACTTTCTAAGTAAATAGACCCTCTTGAAAATTTTAAGATGTTACATTTCTAAGTGCTGATTCTCCTCGTGCTAATACAGTACTGTTACCAAAGTAACTTTGCCAGTAGGTAGAAAAAAATTCTCAACATGGAAGAGATTAAGAAAAAAAAGATGTTCTAAAACTGTAATTGAGGTATAAAAATAACTGTGTATTTTAACAATTCCTATTTGTAGCCTTCAGTTCCTATATTATTTAAATTGGTTCTTTTGGAAGATTGTGCGTGTGTAGGCTGTTAGTTGGCATGCCAGATGCTTGAATTATCTCTTTCCAAGTTGTGTGCTTTGCAGTAAACATTAAAATGCCTATAGCATAGTAAGTGTTAATATTTGGCAGTTTGTACTACTGATGTTCTTATGTTACTGGTTTGAATGTGCTGGTGATTTTATTATGGTGTTGAATGACCTTTTTTTTTTGCATTTAATTTAACTTATTTTGTGTATAAACCTAGCAAGTGGTAACATGGCTAGAAAAAGCCACAAATAGATCTAAGTGGTTAAATAGTGTGGCAGAGAATTTATGCCTTCTGTAACTGTTGGCACAGGAACATCAGCAGTGTCCAAGCTCTTTAAATCTGCTGTGATGGCTCAGTTTTAGCTCATTTGTATATGAACACTTACCTTTAGAAGATGAGGGAAGAATAAGAACCTTCTTGGAGATAGGGGAAGTCCTTCCTCTAGTCATTAGTATCATATATAAAGAAATTAAAAAACACTCTTGCTATGTATTATAAATTTGATACAACTTATTCTGTCATTGACAAACATATCAACGTTAGGGAATTCTTGCTGTATTTTCCATACCTGGTGCTAAGTGAAATACTGTCATTTTGATCTTTTTGCTCATTTTTCACTTCACTTTGTGGAGTGTAATTTCCTTCTCAGTTTTGGATATACTTGTGGTCCTGCTTAGGGCTGTGTGTATTATATATGCAAGGTAAGGAAAAATAGGATTAGTTGGCGTGCATATATTGTAATGGCTTAATTCCCCTGATAGACAAAACAGGATACTATTGTGCCTTTGAGAATCTTTTGTGGAATATTTGCTCTAAATACAGGATCTGTACAGAAAGACATGTTGCAGAAACCAGGTTTAAGCTTTTTTTTCTATGAGGAGCAGCAGAAATACAAGATGTGGTATTGAGGATAAAAAAAACCTTCTTATTGGCTTCAATGGTAGTAGCAAGACTTGATTGAAAAGCTGACTTGCTCTAAATGCATTGCTAGCCACTAGATGCTAGGGTGAAATTCTCCACCCAGTTAAAAATTAACTTTTGGGAACTCTAGTTCTTAGCTGGCTTAAAAATCACTGGACGCTGTTCAGAGAAGAATTAGTCAAGATAGCCTTCTGGAGAGAATCTGCTCTTCCCCTTTGTGAGGATTTCCTATGAGATATTCATAATGATATTGGTCCTTTGAAAACTGCCAAACTTCCTGACTATATCCAGGCTTCCTACTGTATCTTCAATTTTGGAGTGCAGTCACCTTTCCTATCTTACCAAAGAAAGTAGACCATTATGTCAGGTTTCTTACTGCTTTATCCTACAATGTTTTGAAGTCGGCAACAATGGAATCTCTTTATTATCCAAATGCACATACTTGCTAAAGAATTAACCAATCTGAAATGTGTTGCTTTCTCTGATTTTCCTGACAACTGGTTCTTAATGGTCTTACACTTCAGACATTTTCCTGAAAGGCTTAGCTAGAAAGGGCTAAGCCCTTTCTACTGCATAATCAACAGAGAATGTTTTTGTTTGCAAGATTACTTCTGAATTTTAATAATACTGTAGTTTGCTAACACTTCTCCTAGGGAAAGGAATGGCAAACTCTGGATGCTTTTTAATACCATGTAGTAGGTAGAGTGGATGAGACAATTCACTTCTGTGTGAAGTGAGATGTGGCTTAGGGACATGCTGTTTTGGCCCAGAGGACTTCTGAATAGATGTGCCCTGTAATGTTATCGGATGACAAATGTGGGTTCTTTCTCAGAACACGTAACCAGTGCTTAGGCTGTGGTTTCTGCTTGTTTTAAACAGATTAATATTTACAAAATCTAAGTAATCCACCTGGAGTGACTGTATTTTTTTAAACATTTATTTGAAGACCAGATGTTCACAAAGGCAACAAATGGACAGACAGTTTCAAACTGGCTCATTAGCGATTGCTACCTAGATATTCTAGCTAGTGAGATGATAATAAATATACCTCATGGGGAAACACCGTAGGAATGTGCTCGGAAGATAGACACTCCAGTAATAGTAAACATGATCTTACGTTACCCATGCATATCGCTCTGGTGTGTCTGAGCTGGAAATTTGAATCCCCATCAGGAAGATGGATGATTGCGGACTCTGCCTTTTGCATTAAGAAAAAAGAAATGCAAACCCATGCAGAATACGAACACATCTTCCTTGATCTGTAACTCCTGGATTGCCATGGAAGGCATAATGCATATCTAGAACTTTACACTATAGCTGTAATGTAAGATATGATAAAAGCTAGTTAGAGGCTTTTGCAAGATCTTCTCTAGAAAATCCTAGCAGCTCCAATAAACATGTTTGTTGAAAGTAGAAGTCCTCTGCTTACAATCCTTCTTTGTAGTTTTAGTTGATATTTTTAGCAAAAGAACACTAACATATACATGCAATACATTTTCACTCTTGAAGATACTCTCTTCTTAGTTCAACTAAATATCAGATAACTGAAATAATTTTGTACTTGGTTGCTTTTACTGAAGCATGTTTAATGGCATTTCTCTTCAGTGCTCCTGAAACTGGATGTTTGAAAAGCTGTCCAGCATAACTGATGGAGAGATGATTCTGTATTTCTGTACTTGAGTTATGCTAAGCATAACTCCTCTGTCCTCCTGTAACAGATCAGAGTAAGTGCTTGCCAGCGGAGTAGGCAAATGTAGATTGCCTACGTGCATTCTGATTTCTAGTAAGGCATTTGGTATTCCTTCATCTTCTGCTTGTATAATTCAACAGAGTTTGAGTTACTCATCAGCTAGATGAGAGGTCTCTGCTTCAGGCATGTACTTGTACCAGTGTAACCATCTATGTCTGTTGTTCAGCCACATGGTGTGGAAACAGGAACCAACTGCTGAGAGCAAATATTGCTTAAGCTACCACTGCTGCCGAGACATCTGCATAGCCGTAATGCAAACTTACTGATCTAAAGATTACCTAAAAGAGAATTACAGAGAATTTAGATATTAAAGAGGTGCCTTACAAATATAAGTTAAATGTAGATCTGCAGGAAAAAAGTTCAGAATAGCTTTTGTAAGATGTACCAGAAGGCAGCTTTCTGATGCTGTAGCTTAAATCTGTTTCTGAGGTGATATTTAAAAGTAAGGACCTAATTAGGATGCTGAGTTCTTAGTATTATCAAGCTTTTAGATGAGTGTAAAATACTAGTTTAATAGCATGTTCCTGTTGGAAATTTAGCCTTGAATAGTTGAAATGACTAACTGACAATAAAAGTTTGAACTAAACTTCAAACTACTGAACTAAATTTTCACAAGAAGCCTCAAGTAAATTTATTTCAAGTGTTACTTCTGAAATGCAGTGGAAAGATGCCGTTGAACTTTTTACAAAACAATAATATTATATCAATTGCTTCAAAAAGGATAAAGCACTTCAATTACTCCATAGAGTTTTTAGTTTTGAACTTTTGCTCATTCTCCTTCTTTTAACTGTTGTAATAATGAACATTTTAGTGCAACTTCCATGTTTGAAGAGGGGGAAAAAAACCAACAAAATACTCCACACCCACAAAAACACAGATCAAGGCTTTGCCCATCTTGGTTGATTCACGGTGTTTTTATATAGGACGAAGAACCACTTAGCAAATGCAAAGAGAATTCATTATCCTTTTATTACAAAGGATGAACAACTTTCTCTTTCGGGTGAAGTTTTACACTGTCTCAAGTAATTACACAGAAATTAACTCCTGCTTTAGTTTGGGCTTTGTCATATACCTAGGCTAAGGAGGAACTACTGCGTGACTCACAGCGCGAGTGCACTTCCGTGCTATGTGGTCTTATGTTCCTGGAAAATCAGGTAATCTAATGAATGCCTCTTTTAGGAGAGGGATGTTATCTTATATTTACCGTATCTTGGGAACATGCAATTAGGAGGTTGTGCAGTATCCTAGCTGACCTGTGGTAAGCTTACACTATTGCTCTTTTCCTTCTCCGTCCTACGTCTTTTAGTTACGCAAAATCTTCTACGGTCTTCTGTGTGAACCATCTTACAGTTCTGGGGGATGATATTGGCAGTGGTGGTATTATGATGTCATAAGATCAATTATGACACATTAGATTATAGCACTTTGTTATGTTCAGGAATTGGGTTGGATTGTTTGTTTACTTGTTTTAAAGCAGCAATGATTTATTTATCTGGAAACGGTCAGAGTCATAGCTGGTTGTGGAGCAGAATAAAACAACTGTTTTTCTGGTGCTTCTCTGACTAGAGTCTGGAAACTTGCAAAGAACTGGATGCTGTACTGAGTTTTGTTTGTCTTAAACATTAGGATTCAGCTTGAGGATCATTAGTGTTTTGCCACCAGAGTTGTTAAGTATGTGTTTAATCATCAGGAAGACCAGCATTTGATGCTTACCCTTCTGTAAAATAACACTGTAGAGTTCTTAAAATTCCTCTAAACTGCATAATTTTTTTCATGTGCTTACTTTTGAATCTTGGGTTTATTCTTTTAGCAGTGATTTACTTATAATGGCTTTGGCTGTGTAGTCTTTACCTTCTGCAGAAAATGCTGTTCTTTGAGTAAAACTGAGTATTTCAGTTCTACTCAAAATCTATTCTACTGTAGATTGATAGTGTCTTAGTAGTAAAAATTATAAAAGTTTACTGAACTAACTTAGTCCTACTCAAATATTAAGCATTTACATACTCCAAAGATCTAAGGAGGCCAACTAAAATGCTTAATACATCTTGTGATTTTGTTAAGTCTTTAATAGGAAGCATTCAGCTTTATTCTTGTGCTGTAACTTATGATTAGCAATCTGCATAAGACCATTTTATTTGTGTATGTAAGCATTTTCTGGACACAAATTATTTGGGGCTGGATATAATAGCTTGTTATCCCAAAGCTGTATAATGAATCTAAGTGTCTTTTCATTTGGGAAAAAAATTGTGGAGCTTATTTGGAGAAGTAAGAGTCACTACTGTGCAGAAGTAGGAGTAGTGTCCCCTCTTTGTGTGATGTTCAGTGCTGGAGTATGTATCTTAAGATGTGTTTGTGTTTTGGGACACCGAATACTGTATTTTTTACTTCTGAGATGTAATGTGGATTGGATTCCTGTAAATAGGAGCATATTTTGGGGTAAGATGCTCTTAGCTCAAAATATCAATCTTTGAAGCTGCCTTGCTATGAGCAACCTGTTTCTGGGCTGAAAGTCACCGTTGTTTAATGAATGCTCTGACATCCTCTGTAGAGTAGAAGAATTTGGGGGGGATCAAGCCTCTTGATTCTGGAATGTGTGATGCTTGTCTCTCAGTCTCATTTTGTGAGTCAGTCACTTCTAAAGTGGAGTAGCACTGGAGTAGCATCAGAACTGATGCTCTTGAACACTTCATGACGCAAGCAGCCTGTACCCTCATAGTCAAGGGGATCATCTGAGACAGTGCTCAAAGGGAGTTACATTATGTGTTCGTACCCTAGTCACTGGTATATTTAAGAAGCAGGAATTAAGCTATTTTTTGCAACTTTATGAATCTGCACTGCTTGTGGTTTGTTTGTTTTTTTTTTTCCAGAAGTTCTTGGTTGTGGAAACTACTTTTTTATTGATAAACTTAATTTTTTTGAGACGTTTTTTGCAATGCAGTCCAGTACAATGATTTAGGATACTTGCTGTCTAGTTCTTTCAAAATACTTTTTCAGAGTTCATTGATGATTTAGTGAATGCTGCTTAAGGTGCAGTTTCACAATACTCTGACCAAATTTGGATCATCAGCAGATGCTGGTTCTGCATTTCTGGCATTGGCACTTGTCTGATCCTGCATTTCCTAAACTGGTTTGGAGAGCTCAATTGGCAGAAAATAGTTGACTTTTTCTAGCTTACTTCGATTCCTTGAGCCATCTATCTTGTGATGCCGAAGAGGAGAGAATGCTGGGTAATATACTGGGCTTGCAGCAATGTAATGTTACAGACAAGAAACTTAATGAACCCCTACAATTCTTCCTCAAATAGTAGCAAAGTATTCCTCCTTTTGAGCAATTTCTTGCTTATGATGCTTTTTGGTAGTTGGAAAACACTATGTAGTGTTTGGAAGCGGCAGGCCATAATGAAATATTGTCATAGCTTCATTCTTCTATCGGTGGGCTTAACGTCAAGGTCTGCAGTGTGTCCCCATTATCACTCATTCAGCTCAAAAGTGCTGTAATCAGTTTAAAATCATCAGTGTTATAATAAGGCTTGTATTTCCCTCGTGCCCCAGACAAAGCTGGCTGTTACCCAGAGTTCTTGCTGTGATAGTTCCTTCTACCACTGTACTGTCATGTTAACTTTTGTAAGATGCAGTGGTTTGTAAGATTAAATAGTAGTCTCTGATCCATGAAGGAATCGGGACACTTGCATCCTGTTCAAAACAATGGGTAGAGCCCTAGACACTTTTGTAGATAACAAAATGTGTATATCTGCTACTTTTACATTTTAAGCTGAATTTATGGTTAATTTTATAGAAACTATTTTTAGAGAAACATAATTCTTACGTCAGAGGAGCTGAAATACTTTTGCAACTGGAGCTTATTGCTTTTGTTTTAAACTCTTGTGCATTTTTACATCTAAGCAAGCAGAATAAAGAGCTTACTAATTATATATGCAGCACTTGGTAGGTTTAAGTCCTGTTAAACACTCAAGGAGTGTAGTCTGTTATTTGAGCAGATGAATAAAATTAAGCAAACAGCACTGCTAAGTTAGCATGCTTGGAAAATTGGTTCCTTCTGTTACTGAATTTGGGGACTTGAATGCCAGGTAATAGGCTAGATGACTTCTAAAGTGCTAGTGAAGGAAATAGGGGAGGGGGGGAACACGACCCAATCTGATTCGTTGTTAGAATGAATCTTTAATGTGATGTTTAGAGGGTATACTGAAAGGTGTTTTGGGATACAAGTGTAGCTATAGTTCGAGCGCTTCCATTTATGAGAAACTTCATGTACAAATCTGTTGTAAACCATCTGGAGTAGCTAACTACTTTCTTTGTTTCTTTCTAGGAAATACCAAAATAAAGCAGATGTTGTGTCCTGTGCTGTTATCTCAAGGTTTTGCAAGTCATTCTGTTATGTGCTTCTTGGCAGCAGGAATGTAAATTAATTATTCCAGCACTGAACTAGAACCTTGACAAGGTTGCAATTACAGGTAAGAACAAATTCTGCCACTTGGAAATTTATGGGAAGGTAAAATTGCTTACTTCAGCTGTGTTTTAATTTGCAATTTGTAATTGACCAAGGATTCAACAGAAATTTCAAAACAGATTGTGTAAAAGGATGTAATTTTTCTTCTTTAAATGCATTTGAATTTTGCTTAATCTTACTTTTAATAGGGAGGAAATATAACAAAGTATAGCTTCTCTCTGCTATAGTACAAAGCACTATTAATAAATAGGCAATAAAAGTAATTTTTCAACACCTAAATATGTACTGACTCAGATTTTGAGGAAGACCTTTTCTCACGCAGAAGACTACAATGTTAGTCAGTAGAAGTCATGAACTGTTTTGCCACTGTGTGTTGAGATCAGCTTAATGTCTGTGTGTGGCTTATTTCTCCGCGAGGTCTGTACTTCCTTAAATGTCCTAATAGCAGCAGTACTGCTTAAGTTACTTTTTTTTAACGAGTTACCAAAAATCTCTGAGTTGTTGTTACAAGTCCACTGTAGCTTCCACTCTTGAATGACCTTTTCAAGGGGAAAGGTTGATGTTATTTTCCAGGTTGGTAAAAATGTTATGGCTGCTGGTTTTCTATCACAAATTTATCTGACAATAATGGAGATAACTCTTGTCCCACTACTCAGTCACCATCTTCTAAACTCATGTGAAGAGAACTAAAAGTTTGTTCTTCTACTCTAACTTCTTTTTAAAAAAGATAAATGTGACAAAACTCTATTAATTAAAAAAAAATCAAAACATACCACCACAAATAGCTATATGTTGGTTTGTATGTTTATGAATAATTTATTTTTATTTTTAAAAGTAAGTATGTATTTTGAAGGCTATCCATGAAATAGCTTTATTGTATATGCTGAATCTGTGTAATTATGATCGAGTTAAGTACTTTCAGTCTTGATTTCACATTTTGGTATTTTTGACAGAAAAAGTCGCTTGTCTTAGGCTGCAGTTGTTGATAGTGGCAGGACAAGACTCTGGACTGCTGATATCAAGCAGTCTAAAATGTATTACTCTGAAGCTGGATGATACATAGGTCAGTGAGAGGTTTGTGCAGAGGAGGTGACAGTGTTTGTTCTGCTGCTACAATGAAAGAAGAGTTCAAATGTGTGTGTTTTGGGGTGGATTTTTTTGTTACTGTTGTCTTGACAGAATACTTAATTTGCGGTGATGTAACAGATGAAAAAAGGCATATAACTCTTATACTATGCAAGTAATAAATTAGTCTATTTTGGAATGGTCCTCTAGCACTCATCTAGGCCAACCCTTGTGTCTGACTTGCTCAGATTTGTGAGTCAATCAGCAAATCGTTCCCCAGCTATGTAAATAGTTTAATGTTTTACTGTGGTTCTGCAGACTTGCTGCAGAACACTTATTCTGGTCTTTCAGACCTATTTAGAAACAATTTATGGATGATATGAATTGGTGATTCATTGCTGCCCTTTATCACAAAAATGTGTTTGATGTTAGTAAACAAAAATTGAAAAAGGTAACAAAATAATTTGTCTTAAATGCCTAAATTTAGAATAAGAGAGAACTCATTTTTGGTGATGTACTGCTTCTTGCTAATGAGTAAAAAATTCTTTAATTTTAGTGCCAATGGTGTATTGGCTAGGCATGGGTTCTCTGTCTTCAAAATCTTAGGTGCTATTTGTTTAATAAAAACCTGACTGATGGTGGTTAGATGACTGAAAAGGAGCATGCTAAATTTAAACTCAAGATAATTGGTCTCTTATTGAATTTAGAGAACCAAAAGAAAGATTCTGCATAGAAATAACTATGAACTTTAGTAGGGAAGGATCACTTTTATACTAGGTCAATGTTTTGTACTATTGAGATGCCATATGCATCTGTTTTGAATAGCCCAGTAAAGAGGTGAGAACATGCTTACTGACTGCAGGAAGCATGAGCAGATACAGGCAACAGGAAGAGTTTCAGTTAATATAATGGGATATAAATCTTGTCGTAGTAAGGTCAGTAGAGATAAATAAGAGTACAGTGCAGTCTTCTAGGTGGTGTAATAAAGCCAAACCTAGTTGCAGAGTTTGAGTTAAGGACAAAATGTTACTTCAGGGTTCATAAGCCTGAACAGGTAATATCTGATTGAACCAAGTAGGCCCATTTCACTCGAGTGCCAGTGCACTGAACTCCTACTTCAAGAAAATGGTACAAGAGCATGAATACTGGCTTATGCAGAACTATCTTGGTTCTTACAGGCTTTAGCCTTCATTTTGTTCCCATGGAGGTGCTAGAAGGAATAATCTGTTTGCTTTGCATTGTCTGGTACCAATGTTGTTGTGCTTGGTGAACCAGCCTGGGTATTTATGTATCTATGTATGACTTTTTGTATAGTTAATATGTAACTCAGATAACCTATTTGCAGATAACAAAGGGGATTGAATTTCCCAGACTTCATAGTGTTTGGAGGAAATCTTGGTAAAGAAAACCTGAAGTTGTTACCTGGAAAACTTTAAGATGAGTGACATTAATTAAGGCAATGACTACAGTAGAGTCTTTCTTACTGAGAATGACACTGCATTCCTCTTCTTCAGTAAGTCCCTAGCTGCAGTGCCAGTGTGAACTAAGGGTTACTGGCTATCAGAAATCACACTGACAAGCACAGAATTCTGTGTAGCTAACTAGGAAGAGCACTGCATCTATTTTCTAGCTTTCATCTGGCCACAAAACTGTGTGAAGTTGACTTCTATGTTGTATATAAGGGTGAAGCTGCATGATAAAGGCTTGGTGATTGTAAAAATGCATCAGCCTGTGCACTGATGGCTTTGTACTGTATGTTATGGGGATGGGGATAACTTGCACAATTTTTGAAACTCCTGATTTAAAAGCCTACTTGGTTTATTTCATGTCATTCTGGCATGAAAAGTTTTTGATAGTAGGCTTGATATTACAGGTTTATATTCATACTTAATGCCTTTGTGTCACTATCTTTGCTCAACTGAGATACTTTCTGATGGTGACTGCCATGGCCACAGATAATTTCAAAACAAAAAACACCCCCTACCTTCCCC
>JAAGAY010143912.1:0-48349 GCA_011801015.1 Ardeotis arabs | reverse complement strand
AAAAAAAAAAAACCCAAAAAACTCTCCATTTATGTAGTTCACTTTTAAGTGAAAGTAAAATATTCACATGTCATTCTTAGATTCCAGCTATTTGACCCTGCCTTGTATGTACTTGAGTCTACATAGAGTAATTCAGTAATTGTTTACATAATGTAAATTTATGTAGTGCCAGCATTTTTAAGGTCAGTAAATCAAAAGCTGACCCAAGCTTTCTGAAACCAAAATAAAGATCTTTAAAACTGGTTTCATTCATCAAATGAACTTATATTTAGTATACATTTAGTATAAATAGTGTAGTGTAAGTATGGTGATAATACAATGATAGTATATTGTAAGTAAACACAACATTAGTAAAAGATTACTGTACACTACTCTGTCACTATTTCTTGTGTAAATTGAAGGGTACAGGGAACTGTTCTGAGTGTCAAAACTATCTACAATGTCTGAAGACATATGTAATGTATAGAGTGTGTGTACCCTCATACATACACACTAGAGAGATCGTGAGATGGAGACAGAGGAGCTTTCTAACACAGCTTAGTTGGAATTTTTTACCTAAACCAGACAAGTAATTTATTCCTGTACTTTCAATAAGCTTTGAAATTGTTTGTCACAGATATTTTGATTATTTGCTCATCACTTACATCTTTAATATCTAGTACAGCATTTTTTCTGTTGAAACATCGTTCTTTTTCTTTTTAATATAGCAGGAGTACATGTGTTTTGTAACAGGAAATTCTGGCACTGTTTCTCTTCCACAGCACTGACTTATTAAAAATGACTGGCCTGTTGAGTGAATCCTTCTGAGGAACAGATTTTAAACCACACTTTTATGACCTAAGCCCAAAAGATTGATGTTGGACCGTTCTCATTTTATGAAAAGATTCGTTATTGCCTTTGGGACTGTTGGCCATCAAGGTATTAGTCTAGTTCTGATGTTCTGTTTGAAACTGACATGTGATCTGAAAATTATTTTATAGTATCTACAAAAACCTTTATTACGGCTTTTAGACCTTTATAATCTAATTACATTTTGGCTGCCTTCTTGACAACCAGCAAGTAAATATCTCTGCCTGTTAAATGTAAATCTGTATGGAAAGGAGAATGCTTTACATTTAAAGTAGCTGCCTATTTCCCCTTCATGACTTAGTAGAAAGTCATGTATATCTGTAACTGACCAAGATCCGTTTGACATTTATAAGTAGATCTTGGGAGAAAATCAGTGGGTGTGGTTGTTTTTCTTTTAAATAGAGAAATTCAAACTTAGGCGCAGAGCTGATTTTAAGACCCTTTACTGCATGTCTGATCTAATACCAAAGAAAGTCTTCACTGTGTAGCTGTGAGGAAAAGGATACTGATCACAAAATTTTCTTGCGTGTCAGAAGACATGGCTTTTGTCTTCATACTTCCATACCTCTAAAGGGTAGATGTCTTTGGTTTTCTAACCTGACTTATTGCTTACGTCCCCTGTATAGGACCTGGTAAGGATCTCCTGTAGGATTTCTATCAGATAGAAAACATCAGGGAAGAATATGTTAGGACTTATCTACCTGGACTTGTGCAAGGCATTTGATGCTGTCCTGCACGACATCCTTCTCTCTAAACTGGAGAGGTGTGGGTTTGATGGACAGAGCACTCGGTGGATAAGGAGTTGGCTGAATGGCCGCACTCAGAGAGTGGTGGTCAACGACTCAATGTCCAAGTGGAGACTGGTCACGAGTGGCATCCCTCAGGGGTCCGTGTTGGGCCTGGCCCTGTTCAACATCTTTGTCGGCGACATGGACAGTGGGATAGAGTGCACCCTCAGCAAGTCTGCCGATGACACCAGGCTGTGTGGTGCTGTCGACACGCTGGAAGGGAGGGATGCCATCCAGAGGGACCTGGACAGGCTGGAGAGGTGGGCCGATGCCAACCTCATGAAGTTCAGCTAGGCCAAGTGCAAGGTCCTGCACCTGGGTCGTGGCAATCCCAGGCACAAATATAGGCTGGGCAGAGAATGGATCGAGACCAGTCCTGAGGAGAGGGAATTGGGAGTGCTGGTGGACGAGAAGCTCAACGTGAGCCAGCAATGCGCCCTTGCGGCCAACCACATCCTGGGCCGCATCAAAAGAAGTGTGACTAGCAGGTCGAGGGAGGTGATTCTGCCCCTCTACTCTGCCCTGGTGAGACCCCACCTGGAGTACTGTGTCCAGTTCTGGAGCCCCCAACATAAGAAGGACATGGACCTGTTGGAGAAGGTCCAGAGGAGGGCCATGAAGATGATCGGGGGCTGGAGCACCTCTCCTATGAGGACAGGCTGAGAGAGCTGAGACTGTTCAGCCTGGAGAAGAGGAGGCTCTGGGGGACCTTGTAGCAGTCTTCCAGAACCTAAAAGGGGCTTATAAGAAAGGTTGTGAGAAACTCTTTAGCAGGGCCTGTTGTGACAGGGCGAGGGGTAATGGCCACAAAATAGAGGGAGGTAGATCCAGACTTGATATCAGGAAAAAGTGGGTTTTTTTTTTTTTCACAGTGAGGATGGTGGAACACTGGAACAGGTTGCCTAGAGTGGTGCTTGATGCCCCATCCCTGGAAACATTCAAGGCCAGGTTGGATGGGACCCTGTGCAACCTGCTCTGGTTGGAGATGTCCCTGCTCCTTGCAGGGGGGTTGGGCTAGATGACCTTTGAAGGTCTCTTCCATCCCAAACTGTTCTATGATTCTATGGCTATTTTTACGTTTACATGGAGTAAACTCAAATTAGAAATAACCTTTGACCATGTTCTCTTTGGTTTTACTATAGATTCTGCAGCTACAGATGAGTATCTTGTACATGGAATGCCAATTTTTGGAGAGTAGAAAAGACTGAGGACACTTTCTTTGGTGCCATGCTTTTTTTTAATGGCTACTTAAGACAATTTACTTCCTACAAGACTTGTGCTATAACATCAGGCTTCTTGATAGCAGAAGATTGGTACATAGAGACAACTGACCATTAGGCAAGTGTAGAGTTCCCTAATAAATGAGAAATGATCAAAAATCATGGTGCTATCTCACAGCCAAACTGGAGGAGGCAATTGCACAGTGTTAGCACCTACACTGTCCATGCAAAACCTCAATTTCTAGCTGAATGATTAAGAAATCATCTTTTCTAGTAAATCTTTCTAAACCTGATTTCTTATTAGTGTTTTCTTCAGTGTCAGAACTGGTAATTTTGAAGACTTCTAATTAGAACATAGCGTAGTACTCAAACATGAGGGCTGTTTAAATTCTGGTGTTTGAGTTGATTTGACTTAGCCAGATGCTTTCTCTCTACCTTTTTTTTTTTTTTTTTTTTTTATAAAAAGGTCCATCAAGTTATATGATGTTCAGTCTCTTACAGAACCCCATTGCTCCTTTTGCATAATGTTAGTAGCACTTCAATCAAAGGCCATTAAACTTGAATTAAGACAGACAGTAAAACTAGACTAAAAAGTAAACCAGATAAGGAGTTGGTGCAATATTTGGGGAATTTGATCTAAATTTGTATTAAAGTGTAGGAAATAGATTTCAAAAGAGTCATAACTGGTGAGCAAACTGCTGGGGGCTGTGGAATGTTGGATATTCTCAGCACTTCATGGAGGTCACAGTAGCAGAAGTTTGGATTATCTGGAGGAAAGTCCTAAAGTTTACCCTAAAAAGGGAGAATAGGGTGCAGAATCTAACTGTAATTTCCTTGTGGCATCACACTATTATTTTTATTTCTCCTGTAAGCTGTGTATGCTGAGAATGTGTTTAGATGTGGGGAATGGCAGAAGTAAGGATGTATTAACCTCTTTTTCTGACCTGTTAACGAACTCTTAAACCAGAACTAGATTATCATGACTGTGCAGGCTTAGTGGGTACTAGCGTGTCAGAGACCTAGTCACTGACTCCCCAGGATCAGTTAGGCAGAATTCTCTCAAATTCTTGAGTGAAGATTGCTGTATTTTTTATATCCAATGACTAACGGTTTCATTGGGCAGTCATTTTTAGCATGATCAGAAGTTATAGTATCTGAGTTTCTGAAGTTCTTGGAAAATACTGTGGGATCTGTGGATTAAATAATGTATTCTCTGCTGACTTCGTAAAGTGCAAAGTAGTCTAGTACAGGAGAGGAAGTCCGAAGTCCTCTAAAGCTTCAAAATAGATTACTCACTTTTAACCTGAAAACTGCTCTCTAGAGATGGTTCTTTCTGGTATATATTTTGAAGTAGATCTCCAGATGTTGAAGAACTACTAACTTTCTGTGGATTACTTTCTTCCCTTAGCTCCTATCTCTTGTAACTGGATACATTTTAAAATCAAGATCAATGCATATTTGAACTTTTGGCATTCATGTGTTTACATGTTATTTTTCTTTTCAGGATGGTAAAAAATGGCAATGTTTTACAAAGGACTAAGTGTAACTTATTAAGAGAATCCTGTGAGAAGTTTTCTCGGATTGAAGTGGTGTTTGCCTTCTTGTTTCCTTTGGCAGATGGTCTATATTCCCCTGTTGTCACTTTTGCCATACTTTACAAGAATACAGAAGTAGCACAGTACGTGCAAAGCTAGTGAGACCAGTCAGTTCTTATTTATGAAGTATTAGCTTTTCTTCATGCCACAATAAAACTGGAAAGAGAATAGGAGTCCTATGGTTGTTACTTTTCCAGCATGAATTAGTTTCTGCAGAGAATGACTTGGCAGGGCTGCAAAGGTATGTGAACTACTCTGCCTTCATATGGAGAACCTTTAATTTGGATGAAGTAGCTCTTTAAAAGATGGAACACCTCACCAGTGGAAAAAAAAAAAAAACCCCACCAAAAATGCAGACAGGGGTCTGCAAGTTCACAATTCATTTATGTCTTTAATTACTCACCCCGCCCCCCATTATAGTTGGTGACTTCTCCACATGTGCATGCTTTATCACTTGTTTTTAATGAAGAAACACAGGAAGGGGAGAACAAAGCTTATATGGAGTGGTGGTTTTATAAATAAGACTTTTCTTCTTTGTTTTCCAGATTGAATATTGCATAAACATGGGTGCATTTTTGGATAAACCAAAAACTGAAAAACATAATGCTCATGGTGCAGGGAATGGCTTGCGTTATGGCCTCAGCAGTATGCAGGGATGGAGAGTGGAAATGGAAGATGCTCACACAGCTGTTGTAGGTATTCCCCATGGCTTAGAGGACTGGTCTTTTTTTGCTGTCTATGATGGTCACGCGGGATCTCGTGTTGCAAATTATTGCTCCACGCACTTATTAGAACACATCACTAACAATGAAGACTTTAGGGCGACAGAAAAACCTGGATCTGCTCTTGAACCTTCAGTGGAAAATGTCAAGAGTGGAATCAGAACTGGATTTTTGAAAATCGATGAATATATGCGCAATTTCTCAGACCTCAGAAATGGGATGGACAGAAGTGGCTCAACAGCAGTGGGAGTTATGATTTCACCTGAGCATGTATACTTTATCAATTGTGGTGATTCACGTGCTGTTCTCTATAGGAATGGACAAGTCTGTTTTTCAACACAGGATCACAAACCTTGCAACCCAAGGGAGAAAGAGCGAATCCAGAATGCAGGAGGCAGTGTAATGATTCAGCGTGTTAATGGTTCATTGGCAGTTTCTCGAGCTCTGGGGGACTATGACTACAAATGTGTTGACGGTAAAGGCCCTACAGAACAACTTGTTTCGCCAGAGCCTGAGGTTTGTGAAATGTTAAGGGCAGAGGAAGATGAGTTTATTATCTTGGCTTGTGATGGAATCTGGGATGTAATGAGCAATGAAGAGCTCTGTGAATTTGTTAAGTCTAGACTTGAAGTATCAGATGACCTGGAAAAAGTGTGCAATTGGGTAGTGGACACTTGTTTACATAAGGTATGTAACTGTTTTCTCCAAGCAGCTGTTCTAAAATGATCTTCTGTTCAGATGGGTACAGTGTTGTTAACAGCAGTTCCTGGTTTACTCTTCCTTTTCTCCCTCTTCCTTCCCTCAAACTTCTGTACCCGTTTGACTGTATATCCTTGCTGAAGACTATACAGCATTCTCCTTTGTGCCTGGAGAGGTGATAGCAATTGCGAAAATAAAGGTTTATTTTCTCAGATGGCACTTGTATATAGCTCCAGCTCTAAAATTTGTTTCCAAATACACATTTTTTAAAATTAATAAACTCTGTGTGAGGTATTTTGGATTTTTTTTTTTGTTCTTTCAAGTTGGGCATGGTTCATATCCTTTGCATAAAACCAATATTTGCACCATCTGCTTTTCAAGGTATGGTTTGTCTGTAATCTGAAGTGGTGTCCGCAGCTCATTGTTATAGCTTAGATGGAGAGGCACTACTTTTGCATCTGAGCTTGCTTGTATTCCTCAAATTTAGAGTTTGTTTGGAGCAACTCCAGGCTGGTATACAAATGTTTCATAGGTATACCATGAAATTCCAGCATTCTCTGAAAAGTGCAAATCCTACTAGTGCAAAGAGAGTTCCTTCATTAGGCCACAGACCAAACATGCAATTTTGAGGAAAGTATTAAAATCCAGAATTCTAGCCTTTCTAACCTTTCCCTTTTCCTAAGGGAAAGTAATTTTTTCAGGAATAGGGTTGTATTCCCGCATATACCATATGTTATATGACTGGTTTAAATGCCATTGCTCTTCTGACCAAGCGCTTGAGCAGCCTTGTTAAAGGAGGGTCACTGTGGTATACTTTCAGTACAACTGAGCCTTGACCTTGTGGTTATTTTATTAAGTCAGATCCTGGATTCTCTGCATTTTATAACTATATTAGAATATTGTCCTCTGTCTTCAGGACGTGAATTATACCACATAATACTAACTGCTGTAAGAGACAGATATCCCCATATGCTTGGTACAAAAGGGAATGTAGAATAACTCCTGAGTACTTCTGAAGGAATTTTATTCTAGTGCCAGATTCCTACTTAATTTCTTCAGAAGAAAGAGTTGTTGTGATAGATGGTAGAAACTATCAGGTAGGTTGAGTTTACAGAGAAACAATATGCAGTGACTAATGGCATGGATTTTTTTTTTTTGTAGAAATATAAGGTCTTGATTTCAAACCAGGAGTTTGGTTTGAAAGGTTCTACTGGATCTCTTTGTAAGACTTAAACACTCTGTTTTTAAGTTTGTCTGTGGATTATAATTTTGAAAATTAACTATGAGCAGGAAAGCGTTACCAGAGCTTATTACTAAAGAACTAGCATTGAAGTTAGTACCTGAAAAAAAACTGTTGGCTCCTGTTGCTGAGCACAGGATAGTGTGTAAGGTCAGCTTGGCCATACTAAATGAATTAATATTTTGTATGTATTTTCTTCAAGTTTCTATGTAGGACACAGGTGCATTCTGATAAATAGATTTGTAATTAATGTAATATCTTATGTGAATGCTTTCAAACTGGAACAAATTAGTAGCTGGAGCTAGCTGTTCTAGTCGTCCAGGATAAGTATTCTGCATTTCATTTTGCAACATAAGTTGTTTTTTAACTTGGCTCAAGGTAACATTAAATGACTGTGTAGTTTGATTTGTTTTCTTGATGATATTTATATGTAAATAAGTCCATTAAATATTTTAAACTTTGATACTAAGAATGTACAATAAAAATCAGTTAAATTAATTCTAGTGAGTAGTTTAATTGGGAAACTTAGAGGTTCTTATTAATCAAAATACAATTTTATTGCAAGGTTTCTTTTTTCCCAGGTATATCTTAAGTACTGTATTTGGAACAAGTAACAATATGACTAAAATAGATAAACGAAAAATAAGACTGCAGCTCTTAACTCTTCTTTTTTTCTTTGTCATATAGGGCAGTCGTGATAACATGAGTATTGTACTAGTTTGTTTTTCAAATGCTCCTAAGGTCTCAGATGAGGCAGTGAAAAAAGATGCAGAGTTGGATAAGTACTTGGAATCACGAGTTGAAGGTAAGAAATTTGTTTTATTCATTAGAAGTGCTGTTATAATCTTCTCAAGCGTGAGAACAAAACTCTAAAGCCATCATGCCACTAAACTCAGGCCTGGTTACAACTCTGAATTTTTGTATATCAGGAAAAATGTTTTAAGCTGTGTGGTTAGTTTATGCTGATAATTCCACAAGCTTTTTCTTAATGTGACCTTCAGGTTTTTACTTCTATCTTTATAGGTCAAAATATAACCATTGACCTTGCAGAGTGTTATATGGTATACGTAAATTGTGAAATTGTTAATGTCTTGATTATAAAATATCATTAAGAGGGATACTTGTGATCTGCATCAGGCTTTCATGAAGGGACAACTTATTCGTCTAATTATCCAGGCTTTTTAAACTACTTCTATTTAACACAACTGTGAGTTATTTTTCACACCGATAACTTTTTAAATCCAGTTTTATAAAAACTTAGAGTATAAACGATCAAAATACCTATGAATACAAAAGCCTTAAGTCACCCCTTTGGATTCTGAATGCTTACCAAGGGTCTGTGTATCTGTGAATAAAAAACATATAATCATCTAGAACTCTCATGGAGGACTAAAGTTGATTCCTAACCAGTTTCATTTAGTCACTAATTTTATAACTCTGTTTATCCAAAAAGTTGAATGCAACTTCTTTCCTTACACAAACAGTGAAAGGAAAGTTAACTTGACTAAGAGTGAAAGACTTGCACTTGTATATATTGCTTTTCTGCAGCATTCTTAATGTCAGAAAAACTGACACTTGAAACAGGCTTTCAAACTATTGCTTTTAATTTAATATCTTTTATTGCTGATTAAGGCTGTTCTGAGGTCTGACAACAGCTACATGTAGTGGTATCCTGGTCTCTTCGGTCTTCTCAGTTATTCTAGTGATCCAGGTATATAACTCAGTTTTGGTAAAATTGACTGAAGTTCAGTACTGATGTTGAAAGCTTGCCTTTTTTTATAATACTGTTCTTACATTGGCATAGGTTTTTGCAGAAGCAACCTAGCCATGAAAATAACTGAGTTCTTGGAGCAGTTTATCTTGCTGTTACAGATGTTGCTAGGATAATACTGTGAATTAGCATCATTGGAGGGAAGCAGTTATCAGAGGTTTTGAAAGCCTTGTTATGATTCTTTAGGTTTCTGTAGTATCATCAGAAGTGTGCTGAAGCACCATTACCTACTTAGGATGATGCAGCTTATTAACCCATTTGTTGGAGCTATCAGTTAAAGCAACAGTATTCAAGGAAGGAAAGAGTTTACTAAGCAGAAAGCTGGTTGAGATAACTTGTGCCCTTTCTTGATTCGTTTCAGGCCTGGACTAGAATAATCTGGTCACTAGATCCAAGTTTAACTGTGTTTCATTAAGAGGTGGTCCATTGTAGATGGATAATGAGTCATGTAGCCTTCTTAGATGTATTTGTTCCAGGTGCTGAGATCAATGATTTAGTTTTATGCTATAATATTGCTGTCCTGATGGTACTTTTCTGTGTTCATCTTGAAAAACGTGATATTGGCAGTCTACAGGACTGTTCAGTGGAGTTCCATGGAAGTAAGTTTAAATTTGGGTGCCAAGATGTTTTAAGACCTTGCAGGTCAGAACCAGCATGAGGCCACCATCTTGAGACTGTAACAAGGTGTCAGTGACACAAACCACAGCTCTGACCACTGACTGAGCTTGAGCATTTTTAATGAAATGAGGTGTGACTGACCAAATATTCTCAACATTAATCTGGAAACTTTCCAGGCACCCAAGCATGGTGTATATAATCTATAGAGGTACAATACTAAAATTTGTTTCTTTTGACAATTTACTAATATAGGGCTCCAGCACTATCCTATAAGAGATAGATGCAAATTCTGTTTTTCCTGTTGATTTTGGTTTATTTGAGTATCTGACTAGAAAAAGGGAAACAACCTAAATTTTTAAAAAAGGAAAAAAGAAAGACCCAGGAAACTACAAGCCAGTCAGTCTTACCTCTGTGCCTGACAAGGTCATGGAGCAGATTCTCCTGGAAACCATGCTAAGGGACATGGAAAATAAGGAGGTGAACAGTGACAGCCAACACTGCTTCGCTAACGGGGAATCGTGCCTGACCAATTTGATGCCCTTCTATGATGAGGGTTACAGCGTTGTTGGATAAGGGATGACAAACTGACGTCATCTACCTGGACTTGTGTAAAGCATTTGACACTGTCCCACATGACATCTTTGTCTTTAAACTGGAGATGTATGGATTTGATGGACGGACCACTCAGTGGATAAGGAGCAGGCTGGATGGCTGCACTCAAAGTTGTGGTCAACAGCTCAATGTCCAAGTGGAGACCGGTGGCGAGTGTAGTTCCTCAGGGGACGGTATTGTGACTGACGCTGTTCAGCATCTTTGTCAGTGACATGGACAGTGAGATAGAGTGCACCCTCAGCGAGTTCGCCAACAACACCAAGCTGTGTGGTGAGGTCAATGCATTGGAGGGGAGGGATGTCATCCCAGAGGGACCTCAAGAGGTGGGCCCGTGCAAACCTCATGAAGTTCTGGGCAGAAAATGGATTGAGAGCAGCCCTGCTGAGAATGACTTGGGGGTACTGGTGGATGAGAAGCTCAACATGAGCCGACCTTGTGCGCTTGCAGCCTAGAAGGCCAACCGCATCCTGGGCTGCATCAAAGGAAGTGTGGCCAGCAGGTCGAGGGAGGTGATTCTCCCCTTCTACTTGGCTCTGGTGAGACCCCACCATAAGTACTGTATCCAGCTCTGGAGCCCCCAACATAAGAAGGACATGGACCTGTTGGAACGAGTCCAGAGGAGGCCACGAAGATGATAAGAGGGCTGGAGCACCTGTCCTGTGAGGACAGGCTGAGAGAGTTGGGGCTGTTCAGCCTGGAGAAGAGGAGGCTCTGGGGGACCTTGTAGCAGTCTTCCAGAACCTAAAAGGGGCTTATAAGAAAGGTTGTGAGAAACTCTTTAGCAGGGCCTGTTGTGATAGGGTGAGGGGTAACGGTTTTAAAATAGAGGGAGGTAGATTCAGACTTGATATCAGGAAAAAGGTTGTGGTTTTTTGTTTTTGTTTTTTTTCAGTGAGGATGGTGGAACACTGGAACTGCCCCATCCCTAGAAACATTCAAGGCCAGGTTGGACGGGACCCTGTGCAGCCTGCTCTGGTTGGAGACGTCCCTGCTCCTTGCAGGGGGGTTGGACTAATTGACTTTTAAAGGTCCCTTCCAACCCAAACTAATCTATGATTCTGTAGCCACTGGCTTTTTAACATGCTCTAGTGGATACTGGATGTGCTTTTATTGGATAGTAGTTCATATCTAAATAAGTAGCATTCGGTATAAATGAGAAATAATCTGTAGATCTGAGGAGATCAGGAATCTTCTGAGAGTGTACAACACCAAAAATCCCACAGCTAACCTTTCATAAACTTTCTTAATGCTAACTCACTGTGTAAAATGCAACAGTGACAGGGAAGCATAAGTGCTGCCACTGTGACCTGCTTGCTGTGGACAACTGTTTTGCCAGTTTAGTGTCAAAAATTCTCAAACTTGTTTTAATGCTAGAAATGACACTGTAGATATTTTATTGTTTAATTTTTTATTTGTATGAAACAGCTGTGAAAATAGCTCATGTTCTTTGTCCAGATATCTTTTCATATTGCACTCTTACTTAAGTAAATGAGATAAACTTAGAAATTTTTTTTTGTGTTTGTGCCAGTGTCCCAATAATCTAGGTAGTTGATGTAACGAACCTTAAGTTTTAAATATATGTAAGAAGGCCTTTAGGCCACGGTGCAACTTATCTCTGAATGCACTGAGTTTTGTGGTGTCTTTCCCTCTTGTTTCAATGGGATCTAAATTGAAGTGGCTTGCGTATTTGTAGTTTCTGTTGAGTTTAGAGAAAGATAATGGTGACTTCAAAAGCGAACTCTAAGCATGTTTCTCAGAACTTGGCTAACATCCTAGGCTTCCTAGATGACACTAGTTAAGATAAATACCTATTATCTTCCTATGTCTGAGTAGAGTACGTGAGCTGTTAATAGGCTCTGGGAGAGAGCCAGGAGTCGTTACCTTCACTGACAGTAGTTAGGTGTGCACATGGTGGTTACTGGTTAGTATTCCCAGCTTCTTGGTGGCTTCTCTCTCAGTAAATAGGTGAAAAATGTGTGGAAGTGCAGTGTATTTTATTGCTTTCATAAGTAAATGTTAAGAAGGTTGATAGAAAAGTTGTCAAATTCTTATCAGAGTGACTGGATTAACTGAGACAAAGCACTATTTACTAGTAAAATGCAGTGTGGTACCATAATTAAGTTACTACTTTATCATACCAAAATAACTTCTTAACAGAAATGTATTTTAGCTATATTGTCATATTTAACAAATACTATACACACTAAAAACAAGTGGAGAGTTGGCAGTCTGAATTGATGCAGAGCCATTCTGAATGTAACTCAATGATTGTTAAGCTTAAGAGCTCCAGGGAAATGGGTTACATCAAAGCTTGGACTTCTGTTGCTTCAGTTCTACTTGAATTTTTTTTTTTTCTGCGTGAGTTCACTGTGTCATTCCGTGTTCTGCTAATTGGACAGAGTGCAAGGCCTTTAAATGTCAAGTATTTAGCAAGGAATGAGAGTATAGTTGAGGAAATTCTGTCAAGAAGTGGAGAAAATAAAGGAAACTGACTTCAGAACTTGAAATATTTACCTGTTTTCTAACAAGTTTTTGCACTCAAAATAAGTTCTATGAAATTGTCATTTTGACACAGTCTTAAGTAAAAAAAAAAAAAAAAATTGTTGGACTGCAATTTTTACCTTACATTTGTGCCTTGAGTATTATTCGGAAATGATACAGAGAAACGTTAACAAAATGTTTCAAACCACTAAGCAGCATGAGGAGAATTATTTGGAAAGATTAACGTTAGATTCTTTTTAAAAAGTAGTCCAATTTTAAGGTTTAAGTAAGGGTGGGGAGAGAATGATGTCAACTGTTGGAGTAGTAAGGAAAAATTTTGGAAGGTGGGATCACCTTTTTGATTAGGAAAGGACAACTGCCATAATCAGTTTTGCATTCATCTTTAGAGTAAGTGTAGTGTGGAAAACAGTGCATAAGAGCTGTGCCTGAAAGGTTTAAACTGCATTTGATTGTAAAAACTTAAAGCCTAGTAGATAAGTTGTGATGTTGACATTATGGATTTGATCATCTCCTCTAGTTATTTTCAAAAGACAGGAGTTGCATTTCTTTAGGTATATTCTAAATGTAATTTATACCTTAGGATAGTCTTCTTCAGGAAAGTATATTTGTTATAATTTATTTGTAGTTCTGATGTGTTTTGAGGCTCTGAACATGGTAAGCTAGGCAGCTTAGTCCAAGAATCTATGTTCAGTTACAGCAAGTGATCGTATATAGTGAGAATCTCTAGTAGATTTACTAATGTTTAAAATGCCAGACTAGATGATGACTGTTCCTTTCAAAAGGCAAATAATGGACTTTGCACACAATAATTTAACATGAACAACAGTGTTTCTTTATCAGGTTAAAGAATTAACAGCTCACAAGTTATGGGCAGTTGGTTGATAGCCAATAATTTTATTTATCTCTGTAGTAAAAACATTCTGAAAAAAACCAGCTTGTCTTAGAACTACTAAGCTGCAAAGATGAAGATGTTGTCAAAAATACAAGCTATGAGTTCTTTTAGATACTCTCGTCTTTCAGTAAGTGACTAATTTAAATTAGGGCAACATTGGCACTTAGTATAAAATTCTTTGGGACTTGTTGAAGCAGTTTTAGTTTGATCAATCGTATTTGTTCTTAATGAATGTACTCTGTTCAGTATGGGATATTTTTCCATTCTCTTGTGGCCCTTAGATTTCAAGCTGACTGGACTAACCCTTCAAACCTTTCAGACAACAGGTTTTTTCAGTGCTGTGCTTGGACATTTTGAGCTCAGAGTTGGAGAGGAAGGCATTGTTTGAGGCATGCTTTTGTATGTTTTAAAAATTTTTTTTAAAAACTCTGTGTTCAAAAGCAGTTCAATACTTACATGTGTAACATGTATTCTGTCTTTGTACATTCCGAAGTAGAATGCTGAGATCCTGTGTATTTGTACAATGAGTTGAGTTAGTAGTTCCATAATATCTTTCCAGAGTTGTTAAAACACAAGAGAATTATTGTTTTAATACCCAAACAGAGGTTGTGTTTTAACAGAACTATTAAAAAACCAAACTCAGCAAGTGATAGTGTACAGAGATTTCTAGTGGAAGAACTGTATACCAAAGCTCTTTTCCAATTTGGGTCTTGAGGTTGACAGAATGTATATAACTGCATTCCAAAGCTGCCCATTCAAGTGTTCTGAAATATTTATGAGGTTGTAGTCAGAAGCTCGTGACTGAGTCATTTATGATGGTAAGCACAACCATGCTTCTGTTTTGAGTCACTTAACTGGTTAATTTCCGAAGTGATGCAGGTGTTGGACAGTAGTTAAGATAAGTTAGGTCAGTCTTTTCCTACTGCCACTTTGAAATACTACTTTCTGTTCTGTTTTTCACTGTTTCTGAGATCCGAAATTTGGTCACAGGAGGAAGAAACTAGGCACAGAAGTCAATTCAGTTCTCTGATATGTTTCAGTTTATTTGAAAGGATGTGTCAGACATGCAGTTAAAAAAAAAAAAAATGAAATTACACTAACCACACAACTCATGAATAGGGACACATGTTCTATGTAGGCTTAAACAGTCTTAATAGTACTTAATAGTAGATGAATAGCCAGTTAATACCGTGAGTTAGATGGTGCATTTTACATGTCTGGACTATATACTGTATGTAAAACTGATTTGTCATGATCTTTTAGCTGGAAATCAAAGGAGATGCTGGAGCATAGAAAACTTGTAACACTGGGGACTGAAATAAAACTGTCTGAATTTTCAAAATGCTTATCTCCTAGTTAAGTGTTAGGCTTTTAGTGAAAAGTATTTTAGGAGTTAAGTAGTGGAATTCGTAGTGGACTTTCATGGATTTGAGTATATGATAATATCAGGAAATTATTCTTTAAGTGTCTGAATTATATTAGCAATGCAGATATACAAGTTTCCACAACAGTGTTTTTGCACATTCATGAAAAAATTGAGTTGCGGGGTTATTCTTAGCATCATAGAGATGAAGGTGAAAACCTTGTAAATGCCTATAAATTTGTTTCTGAAAACATTTGGTTTCTTTCTCTAGCAGCCTTTGTCAAACAAATCCACAGTGTGTATCTGCTAACTGATGCGTAATGAAAAAAGGTCATGCTTGGTCATTTGCTTTATTCTCGGATTTTCTATTAGGAAGCTTTTTTTGAGAGGGGGCATGTTCTGGATGGAATTGTTCACCCTAGCGTCAGTAAAAGAAAAGGGAGATGGACAATTCCACCAGAATTGGCACCTTCTAGAAATGAAGAGAAGGTGCTTGTGGTTCAGTTCAACACTCCCTGAGAAGTGGTTAATCAATATAAAGTAAAAGTTTCCAGTATCAATAAATATACAGCAGTCCTTAATTGTGATTTACTTTAATGCCCTTTTAAGAAAATACAAAATATTTTTCCTTGCATTAATATTTAGTAATTGCTTACTTCTGTAGCCTTTTTTCTTATTGATTCTTGCTATCTGTCTACTTTTCGTATGTACAGAACTAGATGTGCTCTTGGTATAAAAAGTAGTGTATGCATAAGGCACACTTCCTATCAGATGTGATTCAGCAAAATGATATTACAGTGGTATGTTCTACTTCTAACTAGGTACTTTCTACTTCTAACTGCAAAAAAGACACAATGTATGAGGACTTGTGGGTTATTTGTGTGAATGTGTATAGAAGACGTGATTGAAATCCTAAGATTCAAGCATACATATTCAGCTGTCATTTCTTTTGCTAGCCATGATTCATTCTTAATGGATGGACGGTAATATACATGAAGTTTAATGGAAGAATGTTTATTCTCTTCTAGAAGTAGTATCCTTAGCTCATTCTTTCCAGAGATTATATGGTGCTGAATTAAAATTGCAGCTTAGAAGCATAGTGCCTTATTTGTTATAGGGTAGTAAAACTATTCTAAAAGTAGGATTTCCTGGGAGGGGCTTTCCTACAGATTTCCCTGATACGAGTAAGCGAGTACTTTGCAAGCATTTTGTTGTTTTTGGTAGTCCTGAGAGAAGCTTGCATATCAGTTGCTTTCTAGGTATGTGATAGACAAAGAGAGGTTTCAAGACCAGGAAACTTGAGATGCAGTGTTTAAAGCAGGAAGTGATGTGCTTTTTTACCAGCCTCAGAAACTCAAATTGTGGCTGCTTCTGGCTTTAGTTGCAGGCTCCAAATCAGACATCCAGAATATAATCAATTGATTGTAAGAAATTTAAGTGATTATTTGTCTTTGGGTAGTAGCCAAGATATTTAAGTCAGTCTGGTTTTTTTTAGGATGATATTTGAGAAGATTCATTCTTAATTCTTTTGCTTTGTGACTCAAACAAAGAATTCTTATCTAGACAATGTCTACAGGAAATGGCACTCCATTCCTTAGTTTAGTTGATTTTCAGAAAAAAAAAAAACCACGTTAAAAATGTGACACATGCATACAACTACAATTTATAGTTAACTTAGCGTATCTTTTTCTGCCATGGTTGTAGTTGAATGACTAGAGGCTGACGACTGGAAGCTGGTAGTGTTATGCCTGTGTGAATGTATACACAGCTATTGCACGTTTGCCTTACAGCAGCTTTGATGAATAAGAATATGTGAAGATTTACTTCCATTTAGACAGTTCTTTTCCAAGGCAGAAGAACTTAGCAGCACTGGACTTATGATACATCTGCTTTGAAAATTGAATACTGTATTATTAGTTATTTGTCATTTCAATATTCTGTTTTGACCACTTCAGTGATGTTGGGCCATTATCTATGCCTCTTTATTGCTTGATGGTTGTAATATTTATGCATCAGAGATTCACACCTTTGAGAATTCAAGGTGTTGCTCACAATGAAGTATGACTGAATTCCTGGGAAGCATTTGCTTTATGGCTTGTAACTTCTGCATATGTGTTGCAATGCAATGGGAAGGTAACTGAAACAGACTTCCAGCTACCATATTTTGAAAGAGAGAGGCTGCTGTCTGCAGGATATTTCATCCAGTTCACAGTCTGCCTCTGAGTTTCTCTGAGAGAATATGGCTGGAAGCATACTGGAAAGGCAGGCTATGGATTTGAATAGCTCTGTTCCCCTGTGCAAAGACTGTTTACCTCAAATGGAATTAATGTTTTCATGGTTACATGTAACTTTTGTAATGTCTCTGTTAAAAAGTGATAGTATCTTGTATTGTAATGTCTTAAGGTATGGATGGTATTAATTCAGTAATCTAAGGACTTATTCTGTTTTTAAATTAGAAATTATGGAAAAATCGGGTGAAGAAGGAATGCCTGATCTTGCTCATGTTATTCGTATTTTAACTGCGGAGAATATCCCTAATTTACCACCAGGAGGTGGTTTAGCTGGCAAGTGAGTACAGTACTAGAATTTCTTTAATTGTTTCGTTCACTGAAACAAATACTTTCATTATGTTTTAAGGCTTTCTTATTGTAATAACTATACTAGCATTAAAGAAAAAAAGTTGAGTTTGTATTTTAAGCTAGTTTGCCTTTTGCAGTACATAAAGATTTGTGTCACCACTTCCATTCTAGAATGGTAAGGGGAAGCAGATTGACCATATTCTGGTACATAAAATACTGGTTTACTATTTCCATATGGCCATTCTTTAAAATAAGAAATATTTATTATTGGCTTTTTACTGCTTTACATTTGTTAAGAACCATCAATAATATAACTGGAATATCAAAATACCAGCTCAATTTTCCTGATGTAATGTTCCCTCTACCACCTAGTGTTCATTATATGTTTGTGCAGCAAACATACTCTTAAGAAATTTTTTTCTTAATTAGTCTTAAACTGAATGTTAGATAAGCAAGAATATTGAACTAGGATATGCATCTTAAAACTTAGTTGGAATAAACATTCAGAAATGACATTGGTTTTCTGGGGAAGCTAATGGTGATGTTCTAACAACATTTAAGGATGTTAATGAACAGAATTTAGGATTGCATAAACACTTGATCTCGAATTCCCCAAGCAGTGGGACCCACTATTGCTTCCTGGCATAGGTCATGTCGCTTCTAGAATCTTTGTATTTTTCAAAATCTGAAGTCCTGTCCTCTGAGCATTTGTGTGTGCATCTATTTTCATTGCATGTCCTTATTAATGAGCATTGTTTGCCATGATTTTTTTTCTAGCCTTGAAAGTACCTGTACACTCTGGGCCTTTTTTCTCCACTTATGTGAACTCTTTTTGTGTGTGTGGCTTTTAAAGTCCTGTGTAACAGAAAATTGACTTCAGGAGGGTATACTTGCAGTTTCTTTTGAGAGAATGTCATACAGTATTGAGTAACTTTTTCTTGGCCTTCAAAAACAGGATAAAGACAGGCAGTTATGTATTTAGTTAACTTTACTTGCAGGATTGAGCTCCTGAATGGAAGTTTTGAAAAAGTACAACTTAAATATTCGTGAAATATTATTGCACAACCCAAAACCACATACCATGCAACATCTCTTGTAAGGACAAAAGTATTTTTCTTTGTTCTGAGATCCTTATCCTGTGATGTTACCAGGACATAAATTCACATTTTGTCCTTCTCTTCAAACTCCAAGTCCTGTCTCAAACAGGTTGCAGAAAGAGCTTGTCTGTGGCTGACATTCTTTGTTTTAGCACTAGTTATATAACTGCTCCTGGCTTTTAATTTGTCTGAGCTGGAGAAATGCAATGCAATGTTACCTTGACTAGACTATGTTTGCAAACCTTAGGAACATCTGAAGTAGCTCCACTTCTACTGGCTTTGTATACTTACTTCAAGCATCTCACCTGTGTACAAGCCCATTCTGGTTCATTGTTTGAGACAGGAGATCTAAAGGTATCAACTCTGCTGTGGTCACTTGAGAGTGGTGTTTTATCCTTTAAAATCTTCCTCTTCAAAGATTGGCTTCTGGCTTGACTCTTATCCCTCTGTAACTTCAAATGCTGCCAAAAGAATGGTCACTTGTTGCTGAAGAAGACAGAAGTCCTGAGTCACCCTATCACTTGGACCTTAATACTTCCGCTCAGTATCTTGCTCTTGAATTTTCCCTTGAAAGTAAACCACAAAGAAATATGCTGTTCAAATAAAGAAAAGTGAATTGCAAAGATGAGAAGATTCCCAAAGGCTTTAGTTTTAAGTCTGAATTAAACCCTCTGCAATGGCTGGCTGCTGCTTATACGGCAACCTTGTTTGGACTGTCTAAGTATTTTCTGTTACATTGGTGTGAGGTACCATTGCTCTTCGTAGTACAGACATTGGTCAGAATTGTTCCATTCCACCATCACTAAAATGTGGAACTAAGCAAAGAGAACCCTTTCCTCTCTCATCTACTTAAAGATTGGTTTTTTTTCTCTAGGAAAATCTTTTGTCAGTGCTGATGGATCCTGTGCTAGCTCAGCCATGCAACCTTTCCAGAATTCTTAAAGCATTGACTTCAACTGATATGCCCTTGAATAAGTTGTGTTCTTCAGTGGACTTGTCATATCAGACATAAGTTTTGGAAGTGCCATTATCAATTTAATTCTGAACTTCTTTCCTGGAGTTCGTTCAGACCCTGTGTGTGAACAAGCACAAATTGCATATATACTAGTGTCTTAAGGCTTCGAGTTGTCAGCTGTATCTGTTGTGTCTGCCTTCTGCTTGTCTTGGTGTGATGAGTCTAGAGAAATGCTGATTTCATCATTGACATAGATTGCCTCCAAACACACGATAGCACAATGTCTTTTCAGTATTGTAGTAGGTTAGTGGTTGTCCTGAGATTTGATGCACTGTCCCTTGCATTCACTGGTCTGCAAACCATCTGCCAAAGTTCTTTGTAGTTTAGTAGGTACTGTTTTAAGTGCTGAATCATGACTGCAAAAATATATTCCGATGCTGGACACTAGATATTGAGATTACCTGATTTATTGCTTTGTCTCAGATGTTGACATACTTGCAACATTCCATTCAAAAACCTAACTCTTCTGTTCTGAATGTGCTTTTGCTTCCATGGTGTAAACTAAAAACTTCATCATACTAGATCAGACCAAGGATCATTCCAGCTCTGTGTCCTGTCCACAGGATAGCTGAAAGTAGATGCCTAGGGAAGAATATAAAACCAGGAAAATATGTAAAATACTTCCCCTATCATTATTATTTTGGTTTTCAGCTTCTTACATTTGAGGTACTTCCTGATCTTCAGGTAGTTTATGTACTTAGTGACTTAAAATTTCTCTTCCATGAAGTTAAATATACTAAACTTTAAGCATCCTCAGTATTCTGGGGCAGAAAGTTCTGCATCAAGAGCCATCACTATGTATTTTTGAGACATTTCCTACTGTCTTTATTTGATGCCCTTGTGCTCTTTGTTTGGAGGTGTCAACAGTCAGTGCTTATCCACGTTCTGTAAGACATCATTTTTATAGATCTTGGTCATTTCAAGACTTGAGTGTCTTAGTTCATGTAGCAGTTCTTTTTTTTGTTGAAACTGTCAGTAAATTTTGTCATACTTATTATACTTGTCTGAACCTTTCTCAGTTCTTACTATGATTTGAAGATGTACGGACATAACCTTTTTCCTCTCAGAAGTCTGTTTTATACTTTGGTTTTTTGATTTTTGAGAAGCTTTTTGTGCTTATTTTGCCTGCCTGTGAAGGTGTGGCCTTATATGGCACTGGCAGAAAAAAGTCTAGCTAGTGGCATTTGGGTTATAATTTCTACAGTGTGAATAGACATTAGACAACACATCTCAGAGGTGGTATAGTCTGGGCACCACACTTTAGAACTTTGTAGGCGAGTAGAAACCTGTGTATATGTAATAAGTGGGGAAAAACATAGCTGTCTTCAAGTTCTACATCCAGAAATAAGGCCAGAAAACCAGCAAACTTGATGAATTTTGTTATAATAAGCAAAATACATATTTAGATGTTACTTTTAACAAAATCTGACTATGCAGCTAGGACGTCTAAAGATGTAAAGAGGTAGACCATGGGAAAGGGGAGGGGAAAAATATTTTGCCTTGCTTTGTCTTTACAAATCCTAACTCACTGCCAAATCCCCAAACGTCGTATTGAAAGCAGGTAAAGACATTGAGAGTGGGCTTCATCCTTTTAGAGGCAGGTCAAAAGCAAAAACATCATAAACACTTTGAAATTATTACTGTGCTCGAACTTTTTAAGCTCTCAATGAAAATCCTTTGTGCTTAATTTTTTTAAAACTTCTCTTTTTAGGCGTAATATTATTGAAGCTGTGTATAGTAGGCTGAATCCACACAGAGAGAATGAGGGGGTAAGTTCCCACTTTTGATTGCTATACCTCTTTATTAATGAGAACATCAAAGTAGTGTCATACATTAAGCAAAAGTGTACATCACTGCCAATAAAGTATTGTAAACACAAAAGATATATTGTAGCATACAGTTCATTTTGACCTTGTTTTGGATGGGTCTGATATAGAACTCCATCCTCAAAATGACAGGAAACTGACAGTCAAGTCTGAAAGACTTTGTAAACATTTAATTGGCAACTGCTTTTTCAGTCAAACATGTGAGGCATCAATGTAGAGTTTTTCTAAATTATAGTTTATTATTGTCAAAAATTATGGTCAGCATATTCATGACTTAACTAGCTATTATGTTTACTGTCCAGAAATCTAGTAGAAGAGGGGGCAAACACACTTCCTATTGTCTTCTGTAAGTGTGGAAGGCCTTGGTACACTGAAGGTAAAAGATAATGAGACTAATATTGACTACTTTTTTAGAGTTTACACTATCTTTAAATATCCCATGTGGATATCTGAGTGGTCTACAGAATGTGTAAAGTGACTTTTAGTTAACTGCAGTTCTGATTTCTAAAATGGCTTACATTCTTCTACCCAATTCCTAGTAAGTTGAATTTTAAATAGTATGTTGAAGTATGGTTTACTGTAACTTTAAACCTGATTATTAGGTGATTCTTAATATTAGTATAAAGAATAATAACTGGTGTTTTATCAGTTGTGGTTAAATTTGTTTTAAAAAGTCTTTGGAAAACTGAAGTACTGATAAAAAAAAAATCACTGCTTGTACACATGTTGTCATTTTTTGTACAGTTTATGAGAGCTAATCTGTGAAGGCACCATTCATCTTCTAAGTCCATTATATTTTTTCTCTTCTGAGATGGCTACAAGGTCCTCAGTCAGGTAGTCATTACAATGAATGGTGTTGGGGAGAAGACAATTTTTATTTTAAATACTTTGAAATGATCAATTGTGCACCCTGAGGTTGTGAATATGCAGTTTCACCACTATTATTGTGTTTTTCCCACTGTCATCCTCTCTTGACTGCCTGTATTTGGTTTATTCTCCTAAGTTAGAAAGCTTGTGTAAGTGGAAGGGGCCACTATTCTGTTAGAGTACAAATACAGAAGAAATCTCTTAACTTCTTTGTTTTTAGGATTTGTTCCTTTTTTAGTTTGAAAGTGATAGAGTATACATTTTTTCATTTAACTTTCAAAAAATTGTGCAACAGTACCCCAAAACAAGCTAGACAAAATTTTCCTCTTTTTGACTTTTTCAGTCCTTCAGGAAACTCTGCACCTCTATCAGCCTCCTACTGCTTTTCATATTTAGCCATAATTTCGTTCCTGCTTTTAGGGTAAAGGTATTAGTGGAAGTGGTTTATTTGAAGATTGCAGTGTAGGTTTTATAAGTTGGTTGGTTTTTTAAGGGGAAAAAAAAAGTTTGTTTAATGGTAACTTCCTAGAAATTTAATATGTCATAGTTGCATTTAGGATGGGTCTTTTCTAAGTCCAAATTTACTTTTCAATAGCCATGCAAACTTGCTGAAAGTCCTAACATACAGTACAGCATCCTTTTGTGTATTGGCCCAGGAAAATTTTGTAAATCATCCATTATAATGTAATAAAATGAGGTAACTGAACTAAATATGCAAGTTACTCATAAAATAATACAGCTTTAACCTTTATTACCATTAATAGCTTTGACCTTTATTGCTATTAGAATTCCTGGATAGTTGTTTTGTGTCCTTTTAATTTGGCTTCTTTAATATGAAATGTGAACAGTACACTTCAGTCTACTTTGTAAACTTCAACTTCTGTTGATATTTAGTGCAATTATTGATAATTATTTGGATACTGTATTTTAAGTATAGTGGATTAAATTTTATTTTGATCTTTTGGTAAGATGTCATTTGCCCGTCAGTACTTTTCTTTCCATCCTAAGTGATTCTGACCCAGAGCAGTTTGAGAGGAGGATGTGCCACTGGGTAAAGGATGCAATTCCTGTTTGCACTTTTCTAGCAAGTAGGAATTGTATCTTGCTGTGGATTAATTTATTTTGCCTGATCTCTGAGGTGATGAAATACGACTTCCTTGCTAGTCTTACTCAGTTACAGGTATATATGTGGTGATCTCTTAGTCTTTTGAACTGTGGTGCATGGGGTGGGATAAAAGGGAAGGAAGCTTTTTAGTTACTCAACCTCAGACTCTCCCCAGTGTCTACACATTGTGATAATGTTACTACACATCTCACATTTAAACAGGAAGGAAGCAAAGGTAGGAAGTCCATCCCAATGATGACATTTGCAAGGGGGACCAAAATCTAACTAATAGTGCACCTGTTAGAAACTAGGATGAAGCTAGAGCAGATCTTCATGCTAAAAATTATAACCTGCAGGCACAGATGCTGACTTTGCAGAGCATGAAGGTGCACTGAGCTGCACTTGAGAATCTCTCCCTGTGTGTAGTTAAGTGTGCACTCTGCCTGTGCTCTGACAGACTTGTGTAGAATACTGCTGTTACAAACTGGAAAGTCTACCTGTGGCAGTCATCTTCATATGATGATTTTATGTAAGACTAGAACCATTTTTTACCGTGAAAAATAATAATTGAATTAATTGCTAAAATAAAACAACAACCCAAACCAATCAGATTAACTTTTGCAATTGTGAATATGACTTCCGTATAAAGACTAATATACATTTTAGTGTTGAACAAGTTAAACTAGCTACCCTGAGTTACTGTGAACTGGATCGTAATAGCTTTGCAAATAAGTTCTTAGAAAGTACATAAATCAAAACCAAGGTGCTGTCTTTTTCTAGACTAACTTCATTTTTACTCAGCACTGTGAAGATTTCAGTTAACCGTTGTGCTTAGAATTTTTCTGTCATCCAAGCTAGTGATTGTAGTGTAACTCCTTCCAGTTCCTCACATGTGCATTTTCTGAGAATCTTTAACATACAGCCTAAATAAGGAGATACTGTGTAGAGGAAGAGACTGAGGAGTGAAAGAATCCTTACTACGGCAGTATTCAGAGATCTCTAGTGTGGCCTCAGGGTACAGCAGTCATAAGATTGTTTTTTCTTTTAAGCATCTCAGCAAAATACAAATATTTCATAAATCCAGGACTGGAGAGAGCCCCGCATTGGGCTCACAAAGAGCAACTTTGCCAGTCTTTCAGCAGAGAATTAATTTCTTTCTGCTATAAACGTGGTGGCTTGTGCCTTTACAAGTGCAAGTGAAATAATAGGAATCTGTTACGTATTGGGGCTTGGTGCCTTCAGATCTTTAAAAGGAATTTAAGTAACTTCTTCATAGCTAAATAATTGTTACCACTGTAATGTTACAATACCACCAAGTTGGTGTTCTAGTTCACATGTTGAAGTATTACTTTATCTAATGACTCTTCTACTTTTTTTATATGTATATTCCTAAGACTAGGAGACTATATTACAATTAGACCACTTGGGTATATATGTCTCATTAAACACAAGGAACAATGTTAAAATTGCAGTGACTGTTGATAGTTTCAGTGGCACTTGTTTGAAGTCATGTTTGAGTATCTTGTTTGAAATTAACAATTTTCTATTTTGTTTTTACTCATACTATACTCTGGCACTTTGCTAAATCAAATTATATGTCATTAAGGGCTGCTAGAGATAAGTTAAAACATGTAAATGGACAGAATTTTTACACACTTAAACATTGTAAATCCTGTCCCTAATACATAGTTGCCCTTTGTATATACATAACTTAACAGAGAAGAACTTGTGTAAAAATTGTGAATGCTCGTGTTAAACATAGCTAGCAAAAATTTAGTCTTTTTTTTTTTATGGTCAGTAGCACTAAGTCGAGTAAGAACATAAAGGAAGACAAATGCTAACTTGCACAATAATCATAGTTTTCAGAGACCCGTTCCAGCCACACATCATCAGAGAAATCTGTATTATAGAGTGTATATATAGTGTATAGTATATGAGAGGCAGTTTCTGTCCTACTGTTTGTGGGTTGTCTTGTCTGCTAGCACTCAGGGAGACTTGGGAAGTACTAAATAGCCTGCCATAAACAAGATGCAAAGTAGGATGCAAGTTTGACTATCAAACACTAACAGCACTGTTACTTCAACTCCTAGTAGCAGTTGAATTGTTTAGGAGTCTCAGAGCTGCTGTGATATTGCTTATTGCTTTTACTCTTCAGTGTTGCATGGAAGCAAAAGTACTCACTTCAGTCTGCCAAAATAATTTTTAAAGATCTGGATATTGTGAAATGGGGGTATGTTTGCTGATGTCAACCTCAGAGCAAAACTGATGGGCTGGAGGAACTACGGAATTTAGATGTTCTCTGAACTTAAAAAAAAATTGAATACTTCAATTAGGCTGCCTTGTTTAATATTACCTAGATAAATACTCTTTTTTTTTTTTTTTTTTTTCAAAACCTCAGGAGTTGGATACATCTGTATCCTCATCTCAATGCCCTGAGTTTTTACTGACTTCGTGCTCATTAAGCATTAAAACGGTCCCACTTCATACATTAAAACTACCTCCTTTAACTTGTTTCTCACTGGGCTCTTGAAGACCTGTCTGAACATAAAAATACTGGTTCATGGGAGTCAAAACATCTCAAACTAAAACCAGCAAACCACAGTGGAAGTATGTCTCTATGCACAAATTAAGCTTGGAGCGATAGCATTATATGCAGTCACACTCATTTTTATGGTAAAATTGTCCCTTTTTTTAACTTAGACTGTGCTAATCAATCTTGGGGCTTCTATTCCAGGAATATTACAGCATCCAAAACCCTACTGTACCCAGCATATTGTCTTAATGCTGCTATGAAGCTTGTAAATGAGTGACTGCAATACTTGTAGTTTATGAACCTTTTGGACTAGATTACGATAAAATGAGGTCAGCATGAGAAAAAGTCAGTCTGGATTTTGCCTCTAATGTATTGCAAAATCTGCCAGCTTCCAGAGATAGTTCAATTTGTCTAGCTTGATAACTTGCTAGATATTAATAATTTAAAATGTGCAATTCCCTTAAAGCAACAGTACTGCTGTAGCACTTGAAAGCTAAAATATCTTGTATCAGTCTCAGCACTGTAATAGATGTGCAAGTCTATCGAAAAAAAAAAAGAAAAAAAAAAACCAACGAAAAACCTCAAGGTTGTTTTTTTGGCTGAAGGCTAGTAGTCAAATAGGTGGCTTGCAGAGGAGACCTCCATTCCTTATTCAGTGCTTGTTACTCAAGTTTTCTGCTGTGGGTTGCTAGATTTTGTTTGAATAGCTGTTCTACCTGTTAATTTTTCTAGCACATCCGCCATAAATAACATGTTACGTTGTTCAAATACCACCACTCCTGGTGCTGATAGGCAGCTGCGCGTTTCTTTCATGGAAACATCATGCATGCAAAAATCAGTCTTTAATGTAATGGGATTGTTTTCTAAAACACTATGAGCATTTCTTTTGATGTGATGCTTTAACTAAACTGCTAGCAGTAGAGTTATCTATTCTTTTAAAGTTTTTAATAGGGCTGTGTTGCTATTAGCTGTGCAGAAATTCATAGTTAAAAATATTGACCTGATGGCTAAAGAGGCTTAAATTTTCAAATTTTTCCCTCACAACTGGCCACAGTTGTGGGGAATATCAGCTATATTCATGGAAAGACAATTTGAACCAGGATGGAGTTAATTGCGAGGAGGTACCATATTGATATTGTCTGGCTCAAAATAAATTGAAATTGTGAAAAACGCTGTTGTAATAGGTATCATTTCTTAAATTATTTTGTTGTATAAAATAGACAAACATGGATAATATTGTACTAAGATGTATGTTGCTAATAAGATATATTAGATTCAAATAGAGCAAAGCTGATGTCTTCTGTAAGATTTTTTTTTTTTTTTTTAAATGTCGTTAGAAAATATCCTAGTTTAACTACTGATTTTTTTGGGGTCTTGAATCTTAAAAAAAGGACCCTGGCGAAGCCGAGGAAAGTGGAACGCAGGGAAAATTGGTGGAAGCACTCAGGCAAATGAGAATTAATCATAGGGGGAACTACCGCCACCTTCTGGAAGAGATGCTGACTAGTTACAGGCTAGCTAAGATGCAGGGAGAAGAGTGCGCTGCTGAATCAGCTACAGCATCTACTTCAGATACTCATGCTGGACCCAGTGACTCCGTACCAGACACCCACACAGAATCTGGGAATCACCTTGCTGAAATACAGAGCTCAAACGAAGATTCAGGGATGAATGAGATGAGTGATAAACAGACGTAATGTTTCACATAGCGGATTTAATGCTTTGCTTCACTTGGCATATTTTCCTTTGTTTATACCTCAACGTTTGTCACATCTGTCGTAGAAGTCTGTTTGTTTTTACTTTAGTTATTTGTACAGACTGTTTATACAAAGCTCTCTTTTCTGTAGAAGTTCAACTACTATGGTATATTATAGTAATTGCATCTTATGTTATGTAGCAAGCAAGTTAATCTCCCATTTGAGATTTTGATTTTTTTAAATCCTGTGACACCAACAGTAGGAACCTGTTTACGCAAAAATAAATTTAAAAACTTTTTATTTTAAGTACTTTCTTAAATAATAATTTTGATGGCATATGTTTGCTAATTGTAAAGTAATTCACATCGTAATTGTATTTTTTGTGCAAATTAATTGATTTATACAAATCTTTTAGTCTTTTTTTCAGCATCACATACTGCATGTTTGTACTTGAATTGTGTATAGTTTATTTTAAAAGATGTTATGTTTTAGGTTGTCACTTATTCTTCATTAAATATGTTTGATTTTTTTCCAATTTAGGTTGCATCCACTGTTCATCATAAATACCTATTTTCTAGATAACTGTATTATTACTTCCTAGGTTGTAGCGTAACATATATTCAGAAATGAAAATGTACTTAGATTTAGTACCTAGTGTCAAGTTCGAAGAATTTGTGTTTAAGTGAAAATAAAGAATATGTTGTGGAATAATTTCTGTATGCACATTGACTCTTTAAAGCAAGTAATAAACTTCCTTTGAAATGCTGTCCTTCTGGCATGACTTGAAACTTTTCGTAGCTTCTGATATTAACTCATGATGTTCATTAGTTTTTACAAATATTTGAGTAAATTTGGGTTTGGCGCTTTCATCATTAATCCTCTATTTGGTCAACATTTCCAGGTACAAGTTAATCATCAGCCATTTAAATGAATAAACTGGCTATTCTACCTAAGTTTACCTTCTACCAAATCTTCCATGTCTTTCGGTGTACGACATGTGTATGTACATACATTTGGGTAGATCAGTGATAATACTGGGAATTTATAATAACAGTAACTCATCTGTAAAGTTAAATTTGGAATTCTTGTGTCAGTGGTCAGTTCATAATATAAGACTTGCACAAAAATATCGTGGCTCAAAGTAAGTACTAATATCACTGCATTAATTAGAGCCTGCAGGAATTTCTTGAGGACCAAGAATACCTGAAGGGCTGAGTTCCTTAGTATTTCATAGAGGTTTTTTAGTAGTAGTCCATAGATGTAGTGTCTATTCATAGCTATAATGTAGTACAATTTTAGATAATATTTAATTTTAAGTCTTTACGCTATAGCATCTTTATTGGGTTCATGTTTTATAAAAGTGAATTCCCTCATGAAGTGGAGTAACAGAGAATGTTTGCGTGTGGAAGTGGGCAGGTATGGAAAAAAAGGAAAATGCCATGTGTCTTATGCTAGTATTCTACTTAATTATGCCACTGAAATCCAAAGTGCAACAAAATGTTTTCATTTGTATTAGTGAGTAGTAATATTTCTCCTCTTCTTTTCCTGTAGGGTGCTGGAGATCTAGAAGATCCGTGGTAGCCTTACAAATCTACTAAAATGCTTTTGATTCTGAAAGGGGGAAAAAACTTTTAAATCTGTTTTCTTCAATACAAGGGAAAAATTCTGGTGGATTTCCAACATTCTGTGAAATGGGCAGAAAGATATTAGAATTTTCCATCATTTGTTCATTTTTGTGTTTTCTGATATTGCCACTCTTAGCATTGCCTGTATTACAGTATTTTTACCAGCCTCAGGCATACTGATTACATCTGTAATGAACTTTGGCCCTAAAAAGGAAGGAAGGAATGATTCTCTCAGCAGATCAGTGTATGTACCTGAGGTGCGTGGGATTTTAGGTGTACTCTGAAGATACACTATGGCTAAATGACATGCAACACACAAGCGTGAGAGAGTACAAGTAATGGTTTGAGACGTTACTTATTTCACTATACTGAGTTGGAAGGCTTTGCAGCTCTGTGGCTTGGAAGTAATTTCAATTGGGCAATACGCTATCAGATGTGTATTTCTTTTTTTAATTTTCCAGTTTTACCTGTATTACCAGACCGTTAGGTTTCCCTGCGGTGTCCAAATTGTGATATGTTGCCTACTGCTTGCTTGAAGATAAGTGTATTTGGCAATAATATATGAAGATTCTAGGCATCTAAAAACAGTAAGAATTTTACGCATGTGTACAACACACCCTTAAACTCTTGCTAGAGAAAAATCTTTTAAAACCAAACTGATGAATTTATAGTTAGTAGTGACTTGCTTTGACATCTCTCACAGCTGCAGGTTTTTTAAAAAATGCTGAAAATTTGCCTTTATTATAATGTAAATTGTGATTATTTTTTTTGTTCTATATGTGGTTTTCTATAGTTTTTTGATTTTTTTTTTTTTCAGCTTAAGATACAGACAGAAGTCTTGTGTAATATGGGTATAATTTTTAATTGTTTGCATTATTTTCAAAGTTCAAATTATCACTTTGAGATTACTATAAATACACTTAAAATTATCTATTTTAAATTAAGAAAATATTAGAGATATTTTCATGGGTTCAATGACCTTTCATTTTATAAGCAATGGGCATGGTACAGAGTGGCTGTCATGTAAGGTACTTGAAGATTCTTAGTTTAATTCTATTTTTGCAATAACCTTGACTTTTTTTCTGACTTCTTTGAGTTGTGCATGTAATGAGTTCAGTAAATGCTGAAAATGGGGAAGAGTAAAGTATTTATCTAAAATAAAAGCTATTGGGGAGGGGAAACAATGAATGTATCCATCTGTACATGATTTACATGCTGTGGATGCCTTGTAAACATTTTCCTATTTGTTTAAACTGTGTTTCAGCGAGGATGTAATTGCCCTTGTGTGTAGTTTTAAGCTAATGACAGTCATCAACTGGTTTTGTGTGAAATGGAATTCATGGTATTTTTCTGTAACTTTATCCCCATGGTGAGTCTGTAAAAACCACACGCTCTTTCGTACTGGTGCCGAAGGCCAGCTTTCCCAATCATTTTGATTCACTGTGTATTTGATTTTTTCTTTTTTTTTTTTTGTCTAGAGAGGATTATTGCCACAGTATATTTTATTTATTCATTAGATTTTAGCCTTGTAAGTTAAAGTGTTCTAAATGATGATGTTAACAGGTATTTGTCCCTTTACTGTTTTTTTGGGGGGTTGTTAAAAGATAGGGAATGAAGAATGCAAAATGGTTTATTGTTCAGACTGTCCGCTCTGGTCCAACCCTGTACTGATAGTACCTTCCCAGTATGATATTGTGATGTTTCATACAATACAGTGAACATAACCAACTTGTTATCTTCAATAAAGGATTGCTAAAACAGTGTGATATGCTTTATATTTTCTTGAGAAGAATTTATATGAAGATGGAAGTGTCCTATATAACAAGATAATCAAATAGGGTTTATGAGGTGTCTCGTAGTGAAGGATCGTCGTTTTTCTATAGCGAACGTGGCTCTTTGTCACAGTAAGCCAGCAGTCTCCCAGAGGGCTTCTCTGTGGGAGACAGAAGAATACAAACAACATTTAAGGCTCCTAGGGCAAATCCATCCCAAGTTCAGCTGGAATGAGTCTTAATGCAGCTACAGGAGAGCGTTCATTTAAAGTCTAAAAAATCAGATTAAACTTTATTTTTTTTTAGTCAACTCATTTCCTGAAATTTCTTGAAGATCTGAGGTTAGACCTATGAAGTTTACTTTTGTACAGTGTTTTGGATAGAAATTTCTCTAATGTTGATGCTCTCACCTTAAAACCTTTTACTGAATTTTTTAACTTACTAATGAAGTTGTTTAGCTGAGTGGGAAAGTAGAACAAAATCCTCCATGTTATTGATACTGCATGGTAATAACCTGTCTGAATACTTAGTGTTACTGTGGAATTGGTGTATTCGTGAGCAACTTGTGGATTTTTGAGTCTATAAGTTCTATAAGGCTGTACCTTCTTTGAACTTTTTTGTTGGATCTGCTTGTACAGCATAGCCCCTGCATGCTTTTCTCATGAACTGCAATTTTAATACCTTCTTCCATTGGTAAGAGTTCTTGTACTCCATAGGCTGCAGTCCTATGAGACTTGTATGCATGATTTTTTTTCGCATCATGTGTATAGTCTCTCAGAAATAAAAGGGATTATCCTTTTATTGTATGCAAAAGCAAAGCATGCACATAGGTTCTTCAAAGAGAAGGACCCTAGCTAGCCTCCACAGCTACAACAAAGTGTAAATAAAGATTATTTTTTTTTTTTTTCCCCTCTAAAATCTAAAATAGCACAACTTCTCATTCATGCGTCCGCTGGGTTCAGAATTCTAGTAAAGGTTTTAGTTTAATCAAAATACCGTTAAGATTTTAGCAGCCTAGGGGAAAAAAAAAACATCAAAAACCATGTTTTTTACTTAGTTTGAGAAGTCTGAGATGTTTGATAAAATTTGTTCATGTATTTTACTAATACCATAACTTGTCAATTTTAACATTTGTTCTAAAATTATGTTCTTTTAATTATGTTGCCACTTGATAAGTAACATAAAGATACTTCTGTAAGACACAGAGGGGAGTGTCTCTTCCACCTCAGGTCTTTCTGACACGTCAAATTTAGCTTGATTATTTTCTTCTCTTCAGTCTTATGACTTTGGCAACAGACCAAGTAGTACGAATCAGTTCTCAAATCTGCTCACTGATAGTCTTGAGCAAAATAATTTTTTTTTAAACTGATTCTAATTAACATCTTACATGGAATAAGGAATAAATAAATGGATGCAAATCTAAGTGGTGTGATCCTGATCTTCTCAAAAGGGTTGTATAAGAGGTTAACTACAGTGAAAGTCCCCTTAATAGAGTGGATCTTCATGTGCTTATTTGATGAGCCTCCATGCAAATCTTTGCAGGACTTGGCCAAAATATCCATACTTTTCATGCCCCTTATCTGAACTGCTGTTACTATTTTGGTAAAGGAGTCCAGAAGAAAAAAAAATACCCCACAGTCGTACACTCCAAATAAGTTAAGATGTCAATTCTTTTAACACGTCACAGACTAGCTATTAGTGGCTAGGTAGCTTCTTGGTGTCATATATAAAACAGACTTAAGTCAGCCACTTCATCTGTGACCTTTCTTATACTGTCAGCCATAATCACTAGCTTAAAAAGTAAAATTACACCCCGAAAACAGTCATTTTTCTTTGGCACTTTAGAGGTTCATAGTGGGAATCAAAATCAATAGGAACTTGAGATTAGTTACAGCACTGAACCAAGCTTTAGTGGGCAATTTTTACTTCTGGAAGATGAAAAACAATGCTGCTTGACATTGGGTATCAGGGCTATTACAACAAAAAAAGCCACAGTGCCAAGCAGTTTTTAATCTGTCAGGTAATTTGGGTTTTATTGGGCTAAAAATCAAATTTTAGATTTAAGGATTGTCTACTGAAGGCGTTTTGCTCTTAGCTTTTTGTAGCTGGTTTTTAGCTCTAAAATTTAAAAAAAAAAAAAAAGGTAGCTCAGCTGGTGCAGGTGAGCAACTGCATGGGATGCTCCCAGAGATGAACCCAGTTTGGCAAAATCACAAGAAAGTACCCAGGTCACTGAACTTTTGCAGTATAATCCAGGTAAGTATGCAATTTGTGCAGTTGAAACTCCACCTGAAGTCCTATGTGTCTTTAATCCCTTTCTTTCAGTGTGCCAATCTGATCTCATCCTGCTCATGTTTATTTGGACTGTTGCTGTACAGATCTGACTTAAGCTATGCTTTGCTTGTACCATCTTATATTCCCACATAGCTGCTTCTCTCTTGATCAAAAGACAAGTAGGTTCTGCATTTTAGGATGACTGCACCTCCTTTTTGTGTTTATTTCACTGCTTGAGGTCATCTCTCATTTCCATCATTCATTGGTTACATGCTTAATCAGTGCTGCTGTGCTTTGCTCTTTTTACCTCTGAAAGGTCATGTTCCCCTAAATACCTTAATTTTCCTTCTTCAAAAACCTTAAAGCTCTTTACTATGGTGCCTGGATTTAAAGACTGATTGGTACTACTGAGAACCTCCTTCTCCATTGATCAGTACTTGCAGCTTCTGTACTTGGCTGTCCTTATTTGTCTATACACAGCTTGACTAGGAATTTCCACAGAAAAGGCTTTGCTGTGCTGTCAGTGTGATTAGAGACTGTGAATTAACATCAACTAATGATTGCATCAGCAACTGTTTTTAAAACTTCCTAAAGACTGATAAGGATTCGAGTAATGGGCATGGGCTTCCGCAGGAGAAAAAAACTTTCTCCGTTGGTTTGGTGATTTTTCTGTGGAACCCGCTGCCCTTCCTAGTAAAGGAAGAAAAACACTGTGTGGTAGGAAGATACATTCTGAAGACTTGTGGCAACTAATCGGAAGAGTGGTGTTGGATATTTTTACTCACTTCTTGTGTCAAGTCTGTTTTGGAAAGGATTGTTATCCTGACCTGCTTTCTCAGACTTTTGATGTTTAAGGTGAGTTGTTGGAAAACTGAGGCTGTGTTGTAATAGTGTTTGGTGTTGTAAGGACCCTGCGTTTGACCTTCTAAAAATTGGAAATAATCTAATTCATGAATCCATTATGATCTTGGAAGTTCATCTGGTCTGTAAATATAGAAATACTGTTTTTTTTTTCTGACCTTTTTCAGGTGACTTCTGGGTTCTGTTCAGTAGTTATGGGATGCTTTCAAATAAGTTGGGTTTTTTTCAGAGCACTTATATGCAAAATTGTGTCAGAAAATTACCAAATGGGATCTGCTTTTGTCACTTTGAAAGAGCTGCAAAGCTTAAGCAAAAGAAATTGAACAAATTCATAGGATGAAAATTCTATATCTTGTGAGATAGAACACTACTTTCAGGAGTTAGTGTCCAGAACTTAGAAAGGGTACCCAAACATGTTTGGGTATGTTATATTCTTTACAAGAGTATTAATTTATTCTTGAAAAACCTGAATTGTCTTTTTAAAAAAAAGTGCTAAAAGAGAAACTGTGGTGAAAAGGCACCTCTATACACTGATGTATTTTAGCTACCTTTTTTGAGGGATGAACGTGTAGTTTAGTAAATATCCTAGATTTAGAAGTTAGTTGGAAACTTTGAAGTAAATGTGTACATGTTGAAGTCTGATTGCATTAATGAAAATACATTTCCCATTATTTTTATAAGGAAACTTCTTAACACGCTCCCTGTAAACTTATTTTGTGAATATTGTTTTGGCAGGTAACTGGCATGCAGAAGAGTGCTGCTTTATCTTGGACAAATAATCTACAGTATTTAATTTGATCTTTTTAGGAGAAATTGGAGAATACACTCTGAGATTTATTTTTTTTAATCCTTTATCCAATGGTCATCTTCAGTTCATAAATACATCTAAGTTTAACAGTGCGGTAAGGATTTTGGCCTGGGTATGTAAAGCAGATAAGTGTTTTTCCTAATGTGTTTAAAATAATTATGTTTCCATTTTGGGAGCAGAGAATGTGTGAAATCAAACCAAATACTTTTTCCGGCTCTCCTAAATCTACACTTTAGTTGGTAGGGTATAGTTGTAGGAAATACTGTGCTAATACAAATGATGTGCAAGATGATTAGAAATGTGGTGCTTTACAACAACTTCTCAGTCTCAACTTTTAGTCATGGACACCTTTTTTCATTGAACTGTGTGACAAATTTTAAAATGGTGAAATACATTTTACATTCATCTCTTCATTCCTACTCATCCTCACCTTAAAATCATTTAGCAAGTTCTATACTATTGCTTCAGAGCTTACAATTACTGCATTTAACTTCCCACTCAACTTACTAGAGAGGAAAAAACAGAGATCCAAGTGTGTGAGTAGTTGCAGCAACTTTTTTTTTATATATACAATTACTGTATTTCAAGAGCTTCTGTAAACTGAATGAAAAGAAAACAAAAGCTATGTCTTGTAGATAAAACTGTTAATATGACCTTAGCCTCTATGCTTTGAACTGCATGAAATAGAAGGGTTTGGATGAAATGAAGGAAGAAATGTACCAAATGAGTATTGTGTTATCCCTGACTTAGAGATATTTTACACCTGTCTTTTTTTTTTTTTTTTTTTTCATTCAGCCTTAAGTACTCTTAGTACTCTTCCAAATAAGATTTGTCTTTGAAATGCAAGCTGATTTTGTTCTGAGTGGATTAGAGTCCCACTATACCTGGTACTGCAGACTCCTGGACAGCATGACAGAGCTAAAAGCATGGGAACTATGAGAGTGCATCATATAACAAAGGATGGACACTTGCTTTAATTATCCTTGGGGTGGGGAGGGGAATGGGTATGCGTGATAGTTGTCACTCACTATTTGAGTGATGGGGGCGAGGGAAATTTAAATGCACTATGTGAATACTTACTGAATGTGGGATTACATTTTGCTCTGGTTCACTAGTATAGACAAGCTAGGTGCCTGCTACTATTTTATGCAGATAGATAATGTGAGATATGGCACCTGAAGAGCCTACACAGTTCAGTAGATTGAGTAAGTTCAAAATGGAAGGGCTGGTATTCATTGCAGGTAATGCTTGCTTCGCCTTTCACCAAGCAACACTTTCCCCCTGATAACTAGATCCTTGAATGCCAGATGATTCTGAAACAAAACTTGGTTTTGGCGATGTTTAGAGGCTAGTAGTCTAGAACTAGTTTTCTAACAGTTCTTCAAACTTAGGGAAAGTAAGGCTTGTCTTCAATTTCAGTCTTTCTATTCAGATCAATGTGAAATTTAAGTTCTGCTACCTATGTCTACACTGAATGGTAGATGTATCTTTGAAAATGGATTCTTACAGTTGTTAAAGATTTCCTTGATGCAAGGGTCTAGTTTGTGCTGGCCAGAGCGCCCCTTCCTTGCGTGTGCCAGCTCTTGCTGTGCAGCATGCTAGGTCAGTTGACCTGAATTGGACAATTGAGTTTGTTAGTTTGGGAGTTTTTTACAGAAATGTATACTTCCAATTCTTCAGTTTCACTCCCAATGTTCACACTGGTTTTTTACAGTCATTCACATTCCTGTTGCTGGACTGTTGTCCTCTGATTTGGAATCAGTGAACTGTTAGTCACAAATAGCCATTGTAGAAGCCTTGGAATGCAATTCAGTACTACAAAGTGAAGCTTTCTGTACAAAGACTGGATATTTCTGATCTGAACTGAGCTTTTCCAGCAGGAAATTATTTCAGGGGAGCACAACCTGGGTAGATTTGATCGTGAAATGCCTGCCACCAACTTCATACGTGTGAAAAAGCACATTAGTTGCAGGAAGGCCTATCTAGATGCACTGATAGAGACAGGGAAGGAGTAAACTCATTATTCTAAGGTGAGGCTGAGTGGAGTGCTATATATAACTGTGTGATACTACTTGTGTAATTCCTGAAGACGGAGAAACTGAGGCACTGTGAAAAGCAGCACAGCTTGCATAGTCTGACAATAGTTATGATCATGCAGTGTCAGCCCTGTGGAGTCAGGGACAGAACACAGTATTCCCTGCCTGACAGCCCCTGCCTGAAAATTCTTTCATCCTTCCACATGAGGAGGTGCTTAGTGTTCAACAGACCAAAACTTGCTCCTTGGTTACTATTCAGTCAATACAAATTGTTGTCAAAGATAAGTTCTAGCAAGGATAGATGTAGCTTGCTGTGGAGCGCTGTCATTTGGTAACCCAAAGGAGGGATGTGGTGGTGATGCTGTGCAATGCCATTTTATTTTTGAGCTTCTACTTGGTTTTCTCTTGGGCTACCTAGCTGTGCTGTCTGTATTATGAATTTCCCATTGCAGAGGTCTTTCAGTAACACCAAGTCACTCTTGAGTTTATAGCCATCAAAACTTCAGTAACAGTCTTGCAGGGTTTAATACAACACTGAACATCCTCAACTCATACAAGGGTAAAGTCGAGGTCTCAGTCTCTCACTGGCAAATGTTTTAAGGACGAGGCTGGAAAAATCAAATTATTTGAAAGCTGTCGTCCTCTAGGACAGAATTGTGATGGACTAATGCGGTAAAGGGAAGAGTGGTAACAGTGTAAATTGAGAAGGGTGCAGTTGTGTGAGTGAGCTTCCTCCTGGAGAGGCAACAAACCTGGAGTTTACTCTAAAGTAAGTTTTTCTGTGGATATGTGACAGTATAGTGTTTGACCCTCTGTAGGGGAGGGCATCCAGAAGGAGTAAACTTTGCATGCTGCTGTTCTTGTAGCTATGCTAATGGCAAGAATTAGAGGATAATTGTTTTAACTAAAAATAGTGGGAGAAGCCAGCCATGCTGATCACCCGTGAGGGGCAGGGGCCAGGTGCCTCCTTCACTCAAAGCCTACCCCTGAAATGTCATGTGAGCCAAGCGATAGCTAATTACAGTGTTCATAATGCTATTAATCTTTAATCGCATAGTCCATTAGTGGACTAAGAGCATGACAAAAAAAAAAACTCACACACACACAAAAAAAAAAATCCTCCACCAAACCATGTCACAATGTCCCACGGAATTACATTTTGCCACCCTCTAGAACTTCAGGCTGATGGCAGAAACATCACAGATGGTCAGGGGTGCCCAGGATAAAAGACACCATGTCAGAAACTTGTTCCTCAAGAGCACCTCTTTCTTGATGGCTGTCCTCAGTGTCAAGGGAGGACTTTCTTGGTGCTGAACAAAATGTAGCTTTGAAGGTCAGATTACCCATCAATCTTGGGGAAGCCACTGAGGAAAAACTGACAACCATATTGTTTGCCTCTTTACAAGGTTGTAAAGCTGGCACTGACTCTGTAAATAATAAGGTTATATTTAGAGGTAAAGTGCATTATGTCAGACCAGTTCCAGTGGTAAGAAACCACTTAATGAAAAAGCATTAAGCGAGAGAACTTCTTAACAATAACCATCTTCCTACACTTAGCACATTAGGATGCTTAATCACACCTCTGTGTGGTTTTCGGTGTAATATGTGTGGTATCAAATAACTGGCAAGCTACGTGGCATTTGTATAGCATCAAACAGCAGACTACTTAGTCAGCCAGTGCATCTAAATAATTATATTTAAGAAATACTTGTGGAAATTAACCCCTCCATCTTTCAGAAATAACTGTGGCAGTCTGTGTGGAGATAGCAGGTATTACTGCCCACATACCGATTGGTTTTGTTTCCCTATCTAACCCCGAGGTAAACAGAGTAACTGGCACAAAATATGAAGTGTTTTCTTTACTATTTAATGCTTTTCAGTGGATTCTACTAATGCAGGTACATTGGCTAGTTACTCCTGCTAAACTGTGAAATTGCTCAGGAGGGAACCGATTTCAGGATTGCTTGAGAGCAAGCTAGAAGCATAATGCCTGCACGCATAAAGTATATTTTAAAAGGAAAAAAGTTAAAGCTCAGTAGGAATTGTTGGTGATCTTTCTTAAGATGAAGTTTACAGTTTCCCTTTATCAAAAAATTTTAAGGTGAGCAGCTCCTCAAGACGAGGAAAGAAAAAAGAAACAGGTAGGTCTATAATAAAATCAAAATATCTGTACAGTTTTATTTTTAGTCTACAAAGAAAAACACATAGGAGGTATCAGATTCTTGGGCTTTTTCTCCAGGGTCCATAGTAGGTGACTGTCCAGACTTGTTTCCTTGGCTGTATTTTTCCTCCACGTTTTCTGGACAAATTATTATAGTATTCAAGATCCCAAGGGTCCAGCCTGAGCATACTTGTGCTCCCCTGGTACCTGCTTGTGCTGCAGCTCTTACGTAGCAATGTGGAGTTGATCTGAAATACAACTGAAGGCTGTGAACATGGTCAGCCTGGCTGTAAAAACCGTATGTTCACCAAGACAGCAGCCTGGTTGTTTCCAGGATGGATTATATCCTGGTTTAACCTTAAAATAACTGTGTATCCCTGTATCTTTGCATGCCCTGTAGCCACCAGAGGAAGGTGGAGGTGGTACACACAATTTGTCTATACATGGCCTCTGGGCTGTGCACGCTGCGTTTATCTACCTCAGCAGCATAATCTTCCTCTTTTTCAGCCAGACCCTTGGCAATTAAGACATGATCTGTCCTATTTAAGGTATAAATAAGCCTTTAATGTTACTTGGAGATTACATTAGGAGAAGAGCAGCTCTTTTGGAGACACGGTTCCTGTATGGCAGGGTTTGCAGAGCAGAAGTTGGCTGATGTGCACCTGCAAGATGTTCAAATAAGGGGAAAGTAATGGTTTCCAAACTGTGCATAGGGAGAGCAGTGGCAGCTTCTGACTAGTGAAATACTAAATTGGCCTTTATCTGTTGTAAGATGTATGCATACGAAAGGTAACCTCCCTGTATCTTTTGATCAGGCGCGCACAGCCATGCAGGCGATTATCACCATTAAGTTTACTGGCTTAAATAAAAGGGGTGGGGCTTGAAATACTCATTTGAAACCAGGACTTCAACAGTGTTTTGGGTAGTAATGAGATAGTACTTGGGTGAAGTGGGGTTAAGTCCCTGATCCTCTGCAGATTTCATGTGTGGTCGTGGGTAAGGCGCTAACAGAATTTAAACCCTCTCCCTGTCTTTGGTTCCAGCAGTGTTTATGGGTGTGAGACTTAACTGCTTTCTACTCCCTGACTTTCTGTAAGGGACAGACAGGAATGTGCTAAAACAAGTGTTAGACACTAAGGATATGATGTGACTGAAGAGTTGCTCTGTTGAGGAGTTGTGCTTTGTGTCCTGGCCCCTCTCCCTGCCCGTCTTCGTCCTCCTCCCAGTGCTGGGTTGGCAGAAGCATTCTTGTGGTCTCATGGGGACCAGGTGGATTAGGAATAGAGCTGTCTGAAGAATTAAATAATCGTTATTTTCAGCCAAATCTGTTTCCCAGTCTGGTTCACTGCACAGCTGCCCGAACACTTCACCTGGCACAAGGCAGGGGGCAATGCAAGGCAGGAACTAGCAGTCAGGGATAAGAGTTTATTAAATTAGCATTAAATGCTGGTGAATTTTACACAAAACTGCATCTTAAGTCATGGTCACGTAACATTACTCATTGAGCAGCTATTTGTTATGATAAATTACATGTGGGTGTCCCAGTGATGTGCCAGAGATGCTTTCTGGTACTTACAGAAGTGCTGCTCTGTGTCTGGAGTATGTAAATACTCTGACACCCCCCTTCTCTTGTATGCCCATTCTGCACAGTGGTAAACACAAGGATCCTCAAACTTAAGGTGCATTCTTCAAAAGAGACTCTGACCATGACTTATGGCAAATTGTGTGACGCAGTCATGATGTGGTACCAAGCAAACCAACAGCATAGCTGGCCTTGGCTCTGTGGGCTCGTGTGTCAGGCATGACGTTAGAGAAAAACAAAAAAGAAACACTGAAATCTGATTAGATGTCATTGTTAATGCTTTGCTGTTTGTCATGCAATTGTCTTCCAGGTGAATACATCCTTGGTATTTTCTACAAATGCAGGGATGTTATTCCCAGTTCCTGTCAGCCTGGTAGGAAAGACTTGGAATGACAAGGGTGGTGGCTGGCCCTGTCGGATGGGATGCTATGGTTGGGAATGCATTTTAAAACTAAACAAAACACAAATAAGCAAATAAAACAACCCTGCTGCTTGGATAACTGGATAACTAGTGTACAGTCTGCTTGTCAGTGTTACTCTTAGTACTCTTAGCTGACTTTTTTCAGTGAATGTCCTTTTTTTTTACCTCTTTCTTTCTAAATATAACAGCAGGAGCCAAGCCTTACCTTACAGGTGTTGGCTTTGCGCTGTCTTCTGAGCTGGCGGACTTGGCTTTGTTCTTGAGGTGAGTTATGAGGTTTTTGGAGCGTCAGACACATTCTGAGGGATGTGTGTACATAAATATAACAACAAAGGCACAGAATATATATTTATATGTAGACAGACCTGTATTCTTAACTCTGATTCTGTATTGTGGCAGCCCCACAATTTAGAAACATGTTTATGGTGTAGGAAAAAAAAAACCAAACAACAAAACCCCTCCAAAAAAAATACAAAATGAATAACTGGAAAACCCCAAACAAACCCAAAACCCCACAATTCAGATTGCTGAGAGTCTGTTTCCAGACTTTCCCAGCCCTGGCACTGAGCAGTCTCTGTGCACCCAACCTTGACTGACCCACGTGTACATGGCAGGTGGTGGCATTTCGGATGTCCTTCGCTCTTGCCTCTGACTTGCTTTGCTTTCCGCTGTACTTAGGTGCTTGAAGGAGCTTTTGGGTATTGCAGGAAGCCATGGGCATGCTTAAAATTCTGAGTTTAGGGGAAAAAGCAAGGCAGGGAGTCCTAAGGTCTCAAGGTGTACGTGAATTTTAATCTGAAATGAAATCATTGAAATGAAGCAATTGTGATGGGATGTGGGGGAGCAGCTCGCGTTATAGATGAGATTAATGAAGTATACAGCAAACCAAGACTGATATATTCAAACCAGATACTGAATGCAACCTTATGCCCTGAGTGTACTGTACCTGCCTAGAAACTTCTACAGCTTACTGATATGATAGTAAGACTGTAAAATCATTAGATGGGAGACTGTATCAAATAATTTCCCACTCCTGAATTTCCTGGCAACACTGAATTACAGACACCGAAACTACTGCTGTTAACTTCGAGTGCTCTGGCAACTACCTGACCCTGCACAGGCTGAGGTTCCTGCCAGGCACTGCTGTGAGGAAAGGGAACAAAAAGATTAGATTTGTCAGAGAAGACAACCTCTTCTTAGCTCAGCTACTAAAGAAATAACACATTTTTTAATCATTTGAATATTGCATGCTGGATTTTTTTCAGTTATTAGTTTAGAAACTTTCATGGTTTGAGGCAAAGATAATATATTTTTGAGGCCAAAACCAATCTTTTCTCCACTGCAGTTGCCCATGAGTTTCCCTGGGACCCTGACCCTGTGGTCATGGCCAGGTGTTTGCTTTTACATGTGATAAAGCAGCTCCTTGGCAAATGTATATTGCTTTGTGTTTGTTTTGGTATGCCTGGGCAGAGGGGAGCGGCTGGAGGGACTGTCTCAAGGGATGGGGGCTCACTGGCTTCAGGGCAGCTGGGGCTTAGGGCACAGATGTGTAATCAGTGCATGCTTGTGCAGACTTTGGGCAATGCTTTTTCCTGGCTAGAGTAGTAGAAAGGGAGGAAAGAGGAAGAAGGGAAAGGGTGCTTTCCTTTAAACTCTTTTTTTTATTTTTTCAAAAAAAAAAAAAAAAGGCAATTTTAATAGTGGGCAGTGGGTTTCTGTCTCCTGAATCTTGCTTGTGCCTGGGCAAAGCTGTCCTGTCCTGACCTGGGGATAGCTCTGGGTGTAGCAACCGGTCATGCTGTGAATTGCCAGATCGGTATGTGCCTTACCATTGTTACTGCTTAAAAGTTATGGGAGGGCTGGTTTGGGTTACCTTAGTGGGGGTTTGTTTTTCTAAGCTGTGAGAAATGAAGCACAACTGGCCTTTGTAGCTTTACTTCTTAGCTTGTATTGCTACTTTTGGGCCAAAAGTTGTCAACACCTCCTTCCTGCTGTCCATGTTTAAATTACTCATTAATGCTCAAACTGCTTTAGGTGGGGGAGGCTATGACCAATCTGGAAAACTGCATACTTACCAAGTCTTTTATTGGTAAAAAAACCCCTCAATTTTTTCACTGCTGTCAAAAGGAAGCGAAGTTTGGTATGCTGGAAAGAGCAACAGTAAAGGTAACCCTGCTTGGCTGTATGAGCAATTGGCTTGCCTCTCTGGAAGACTCTGCTTTCTTGTAGCGTTTTGTTATCTTGCTGAAGATTCCTATTATGCGGAAGAGCAGGAGCACTTTGCCCTTTTTGTCTCTTTTTGAACTTTGACCAGTTGGTCAGGATTGATTATAAACCCAGGTGCTAATTATGCTGCTTCTCATTTCACTGAACAAAGGTGTGTTGGCAACATTTCCTTGCTGTGGCCCAAGTCTGCATTGAAGTAAAATGGTCGACGAGGAAGCTAAGAGCTTACCTATGGAGCTGAGCGAGAAAGGAGGTGTGGAGAACAATGGATTTATTCAAAATGAGGCTTTTGATGACAAGGAGGCCGATACCAGTAGCCAAGAAGAAATGCCAAAAACATGCAGTGTTGATGTGGATGCAGCAGGTATGGAGGAGCCGGCGTTGAAGCCCTATGCAGGGATGCCGAAGGAAGTCTTGCTGAAGTTCTCCAGCCAAGCCCGGTACAGAGTCACCAGGGAGATTCTCTTCTGGCTCATAATTGCCGCTGCTGTTGTGCTTGTGGGTGCTACAATTGCAATAATTGCTCTCTCTCCAAAGTGCCTTGACTGGTGGCAGGCTAGTCCCATTTATCAGATCTATCCTCGTTCCTTCAAGGACAGCAACATGGACGGAAATGGGGATCTGAAAGGTGGGTGAATTTCCATTCTTGGTATGTGCAAAGCTGTGCAGAAGTAGTCTGTGTGTATATACACTTAAAAATATAGAGAAATCTCCCAATAGAGAAAGCCACCGTACTGGAAAGAGGAATAAAATTTGTCAGACTAATCATTAATGGCAAATCACATTGTCGTTAGTAGACCTAGGGGCTTCTTGCTCAAGTTTTTAAATCTAAGCCTGGAGTTAGAATGGATGTTTAGAGGTGGGGCTGAGAGTGAGCAGCCATCAGAGTGAGATATCTCCACAAAACAGGTCAATCAGGAGGACGGGTGGTGCTCAGCACTTTGTCATGTTAGGTTGGCTGCCTCTCTGTAAGGAAAAGTGACAAAGAGGAGAGAAAGATGTGTTACTTTTTGTTTTGTTTATGGTCTGTGTTTTTGAGCTCTTATGAAAGCATTGAGAGAGGGGGTAGCTGATACTAAGAGACAATGCCGCTTACTGGTAGCTTAGCTGAGAGTTAAGTTTCAGAAGGGGAAGGCTCAACACCGTAACAGACAATAAACCTCTAAACAAGAAGAACTAATTATAATATTCTCTACCGGCAAGTGAAGAGAAGAAACTGTTTCTGTAGTTGCGTGCCAGTCGTAACATGTCAGGAAGATAGAGTTTTGGGTTTAAAAATGCTAGGGGAGGCTGGAGTGAGGTGTTCTTAAAGAAAATAACAGAAAACCCCCCTAAGAGTTTTTTTTTGTAATGCCAGGGAAAACCTAGGATCTTGCATTAAAATTATGCTTCCCTTTGGGTGGTGTGAGGATTAAGTGATATTCCTTGAAATGGGAAAGTAATGCTGTTGCTGCATTTTAACAAAATATAGGAGTTTATGTTAAGATGTGAGCATTAAATTTAGTAAATGAAGTTGTAAATATTTTTATAATAGACTAGAAATTTGCCTTGATCTGATTAAAAAAAAAAAATCTTGCTTTATCTTCCTTATAAAAGTGACTTTGGCTTGTTCTGTGATCTCATGCTATCCCTGCAGAAGTGTCAAGATTGCCCTGCTATCTGAGATCAGTGCAAATGGGATGGTTATGTATCAAAGAAACAAAACTTACTTTGTATGCAGTAAAGAGACCTGTGTAGCATATTTGAAAGCCTATGGCAAACATATTTCAACATAAATATTTTTGCCTTTTCTAAACAGATGATGTCCTTTCCTTCTAAACAGGTATCCAAGAAAAACTGGACCATATCACATATTTGAATATAAAAACCATCTGGATCACCTCTTTCTATAAGTCCCCTTTAAAAGACCTTAGGTATGGAGCTGAAGACTTCTATGATATTGATCCCATGTTTGGATCAATGAGTGATTTTGAGAATCTGCTTGCAGCCATACATGACAGAGGTAAGCTGCAACTCTGAGCAAAATAATTCTATTAAAGATGTTCACTTGTATTATACAGGTGTACTCTGTAGTGCTAGGCTATGATCTGAGATTTTCTATTTGTGCACCTGGCAATTCCTCCATGGTGGCGTTGAGCAGAAGCACATGGAGATACCAGAGAAGGGTACGCATTAGCTCCATAGCAACACAAGCTCTGTGCTTGCAGTTTCCAGTTTCCTGCCCTTGGGTGCTGGAGTAGTGCTGGGAGCAGGGCTGAAGGCGTGGGGAGCTACAACAACAGTGTCAGGCTGCTGTATGTCCTCTGCAAGTCATGGTCCCCTCCGAGGATGTTTGTGGGTGGTGAGCTGACGTACTGTCCGTGCTCCCTAATGCATATGGATACAGGCATTGGTAGTCTGGGGGATCAAGGCTGAGATGCAGTTGTTTCTGGCTGAATTTTATGACTGATGGGCGCTCTGTGGAGAAAGCAGGAAAACAACTATGGGGTTAGGAGGCAACATACACTTCCTTCCTGTGACTGCATCCTTGTTTGGTGTGTTTATGCCTTAGACCAAATATTTGCTCAGATGTTTCCCCTTACATCTATTGGGCTGACTGGAAAATGGTTTGCCAGTCCCAAAAACATTGAGGATTTCAAAAAACATCTAGCCTTTGAGAAAGGTGAGGAAGAACGTGTGTTCACTGATGCTAGACTGGTGAAACGTGTTTCCCACCTGGGAGGTGGGAGACAGATCATAGAATCATAGAATGGTTAGGGTTGGAAGGGACCTTCAAAGGTTATCTAGTCCAACCCCCCTGCAAGGAACAGGGACATCCCTGACTAGATCAGGTTGCTCAGAGCCTCCTTCAGCCTGGCCTTGAATGTTTCCAGGGATGGGGCTTCCACCACCTCTCTGGGCAACCTGTTCCAGTATTCTACCAGATGTTGAAGTCCGAGTTATTGGAAGTGGTTCAAAACAGCAGAAATCTGTTCTGATTTTTTTTCTTCCCCCTTCTTTCCCTCCCCAGCAATGGGCAGGGGGGAAACAGTACCAGCAAGATGTGTCACAGCTGCTTGCAGGCTCTTGTTAGACTCACTGCATCAGTAGTCTGGGACTTGTTGTTTGTGCTGCTGCATTCCCATATCAGCAGCCAACGGGGCTGTGCTGATTCAAAAAGTGCTGTGCTCACCAGTCCCTTGAACCTAAACCCTTCCAGCAGGAGCCTTCCTCTTCTGCCAGACCTCTGGGGAGGAAAAAGCCCGAACACTTCTGGTACTGCATTAAGAAAAAAATGTGAGTTTTGTTTTAAAAGCTGAGCTTAATGGGGGTTTTTTATGGCTTGATTTTTTTTTTTTAAGGGTTAAAGGTGATAATGGATTTAATACCAAACCACACAAGTGACAAACACCAATGGTTTCAGCTGAGTCGCAATCGGACTGGGAAGTACACGGACTACTACATCTGGCAGGACTGCTCCCAGGCTGCTGGTTTGGTCACTCCTCCAAACAACTGGGTAAACACGGGAAGGAACACATGTGAATCCCAAGCTGGGTGCAAGTTGCCACATGGCAAAAGCAGCTGTAATGTAACTGTCCCAGTGTACGCTGAGTGATAAATGACTGTTGAGAAGTACAAAGTGATGTTACTAAAATAAGCTAGTGCAGAATAAGACTTAAACCAGCTCATGATGGAGAGGTTCCTACTTCAAACAATTTAAAAAGTAACTTTTGTTTCTTTCCCTCAGCATTAAATCTTCATTTATTGAACAAACAAAAAAAGGATAGTTGTGCACAGGCTGTTCACAAGTGCCCCCTTCTGTGTCTGGGTACTCCTCTGAAACCATAGTTTGTGGGGAGGGAAACAAAACAGTGTGGTTTTGGCTTTTTTCATTTTTCTGGAAAGTGATCAGGCCAGAAGTGGGTCTCCTATTTCAAATATATTTATCTGAAATTTGAACTGATGGGTGCATCATTAGGAACTTGTATATTCTAAAAACTCAAGGTGGAATTAAGATTTTGTACCAGCTATTGTCATTTCTCTTTAAACTTAGAGTCTTAAGAGTTATCTTAGTTTTTTGGAATCTTTTATTACAGAGATGATAAATTTAACATTTTAACATGCTGACTGTTGTTGGTGCTTCAAAGGAATAATACTAGATTGCAGAAAGTTCAGAGTTAACTAAAGCTATTTTTAATAATCTTTAGGAAAACCTGTTCGAAAGGAAATGTTCCCACTCATGTTTTTCCCCTCTATTCTGAATAATTCCCAGTGAAAGTCTAATAAAAAAAGAAACAGAGTAGTGAACAAGAAATAAATGTGGCGAAGCACAACTAAAGGAAGAGCAACTAGCAAGAGGAGGAAATGTAAAACCTGAGTACCAAAATCTACTCAAAATTTAGTCCATTAATTAAGCATTTTGTGGTATATTATATGCTGGTAAGGCACCACATCTTAAAGTATGCATAGGAGTAAATGTTTGTTAAATTAAGAGTTCTGATTATCCTCCTCCCTCACCCAGGTGAGTGTCTTTGGGAATTCCAGCTGGCAGTTTGATGATGTGAGAAAGCAGTGTTATTTTCATCAGTTTGGGAGAGAACAGCCAGACTTAAATTTTCGCAACCTTGCTGTCCAACAAGAAATCCAGGTAAGTATGTTACCTGCTGCTGCTGCGCCAACAGCAAAGCAGCTATTTCTGCACTTAATTTCTCTGATTGTTTGTGCTACACGATTTAGAATCTAGTTGGAAGTAATTCAAGGATTGTATGTAAACGGTTGAAAGAAAAAGGTGTCTAGACAAACATTAACTTTATAAGCAAAATTCAAGCTTTATTTTGTAATGCTTCTAGTATTGGAGCTACTTTGCTTTGAGTCTTTTTAATTTGAAAGCAAACAAGCAACCAAAAAAAATCCAAATACAAACTGCCCTTGAGTGGAAGTACTGGCAGCAAGCGGTGTTGCAGTTCTCTGGATTGTAAGAAGGTACAACTATTGCTTTTTTTTTTTTTTTTTT
>JAAGAY010143911.1:0-64803 GCA_011801015.1 Ardeotis arabs | reverse complement strand
AGGGAAGAGGGTGGGGTGGGGAGGAGGTTTTTTTTTTTTTTTTTTTATCTTGTTCTCTGTCTCATTATCCTGCTAGTTTTAGTAATAAATGAATAGTTTTCCCCAAGTCGAGTCTGTTTTTGCCCATGATGGTAACTTTAAGGATCTCTCCCTGTCCTTATCTCAAACCTCGAGCCGTTTTTCCTTATATTATCTCCCCCTGTTCTCTCGGAGGGTGGGGGGAGTGAGAGAGAGACTGCGTAGTCTGGTCCCGATCCGGGCTAAACTACAACATCTCCCCATCTCACCTGGGAGGGGTGAGGGTGAGCAAGCAGCATCATGGTACTTGGTTGCTGACTGGAGTTAAACCACAACATTATTGTAGAAAGGTATGGAACACCTTGAAAAGGAAAACAGCATGATCCAGATATATTTAATAACATATCTTAGTGTTTTGTGGGAGATCAACATTGTTTCCTCTAAGGGAAAATGGCACAAAGAAATTTCCACCATACAGTGACACAGAATATTACACCTGCTTAGTGAATCAGAGAATCTGTGATCAGAGCCAGTCTCTGCACATTGCAGCAGGCCCTTGAAACTATCTTTCAGTGACCAAAGCTCCTTTTGCCTCAACACTTCATGATAATCAAAACCCTTGAGAGAGAGCACAGGGGAACGAGCCACCTGGCTGGGCCTCTCCTCTGAGCTGGATGTGTCCCCTTTCTCCCTGAGGAAAGGGACTGGTGAGGGAATTTATATTTTCTGCTTTGGAGGATGAAATTAATTTTGTAAAGTGCAGCCTGTTTGGAGCTTGTCTGAGATCTGCTCACAGGGCGTGTGCCTGTGCCTGTAGTCAGGTGGGCTGTAGAAGTGCTCAGCTCTGGGGAAGCAGTCTGACAGCAACGAACGAGCCGCAGATCTGCCTGTGTAACTGTATGTGCTGTGGCCACATCCTACCATTTTCAGTGTCTGTCTGTTGAAGTTTTGCCCCAATTTCTTGTCTGTTTCCCTTTCAAACAGTCATTCCACAAATGACTGTATGGAAAAGCTAGATTAAAAAGTCACATAAGCTGCTTTAGCAGCCATTAGTTTAAATACACTCAGTAGAGTAAACACTCACTTGCCAAATCAATTTGGTAAATGGAGACAGGTCACTGTATTAAATGGCCTTACGGCTGCTCAGGACACCAGATTCCTCCCCTCAGGAAGTGATGCAGGGACTGTCCTCTCTCCAGCCCTTTGCTCTTACTAGAAACAGTCTATTGGGAAAATTATTTAATTTTATCATCTCTTGGAAGTGGTTCCCTTGGTTAGAGAGGTCTCTAGGAGATTTAACATATCTCCAGGACTGGGAGGATGATGCTTGCTTCTAGGGAAGGAAGGTATGCTGGGAGTTGGGAATAGCTGGATGGGTAGAGCTCCCTGTCTTTGGCTCAGCCCTTGTGTGAGTGTGCTTCTGGAAAACTGATAGCAAGAGGAGCTGTCAGTACCTTTCCCCTCCAGAGATGCTGTGGTAGGGGAGAAGGGCTTTTCTCTTGGCGTACTTGGCCAGTGCTGCTCAGTCAGTTGTGCTAAACAACAGTGATGGTCACAAGCGGCAGCATGGGCTCTGCTGTGGCATGTAGATACTAGTCCCAAATCCTTTCCCAGGGTGTTGTAAACCTGTCCTGGTGGGCTGTGGAAACACTTTGCTAACATCTTTGGCAGGTTACATCTGAATATGCACTCTGGAGTGCTCTACGCACGCGCTGGGTGTACAGAGGTTGTGGGCTCTGTGAGTCTCCTCACTGCAATGAGAGAGAAACAATAATATGGTAGGAATGTTGACTTTTCAGAATAAACAAAACTGAGAGATGCCAAGTGTTTTGGTTTTTTTATTATTATTTTTTTTTTCCCCAGCACGTTGCCACAGCAGTGCCATTGATCAGGCTGAGCAGATCAAATGGCCACACACCCTTAGGCCTCTGCCATGTATGCTCCTGCCACTGATTCTTCGTTCAGCAACACTTACGGGGTAGTAGCTTGAGTTCAACAAGATTAATCTGGATAAATTGTGTGCATGTTATTTGCACTCTTCATGGTTGGTTGTGGCAGGAATGTGGCTTCCCAGCCCTCCCGGCAGCTGCCCCCAGGCCTCTGGAAAAGACAGCCTGAAGAGGTGTGAGGCTGCGAGCCACCAGCGGGACCTGGCAGCCCCTGCAGAAATCAGACAAGTTACGTGCTCAGCAAGGCGTAGATCTGTTGTTTCATTAGAAATAAAAGCAACGTGCTATCAGTTTGATTTCGGTACTGTCTTGAGGGGAGGGTGAGGAAACAGCTAGTGTGAAATTGGTCCATCCTTATTTGCTCCATGATAAAAAAAAAAATAAAAGAAAATAAAGTCCAATGCTCTGGTCAGGGGACTGGCAGTACTGAAGATGTTGGGAAGTGCCTGGGCATTGGCTAAGCCTAAAATTTTATAGCAGTATTAAAGAAATATTTTTTTCATTTCACTCCCCTTTTTGAAGACTTTATATGACAGGAACCGTCTAAGGAAAAAAATAGGTTGACTGAGGTTTCCTTGGGGCCCACTAAGGCTGCTCCAGTGATGGGAAATGGCATGGAGCAACCTCAGGTGTGCACCAGCTGGGCACCTTTCCTGGCTGTGGGCATAGGATGCGGTGACTGAGCATAAAGCATTTATTTTGTCCCCACAGTGGAAATTAGCCATTTCAGTGTTCTCTGGTAATGGTAACGCAGGACTGAATAAAGAGAATTTGAGTTGGGAGGGAGAAGAGTTTTCATTTGCACACCAATTCTGGTCAGTGTTAATTATTTCTGTGCATGTCCCCCAAAAATAGTCGTGCAGGTAGTGAACTGTGATAAACCAGTACTGAGTCGTTTTCCTCAGAGGCTGCAATCTCAAGGAAGTACAGTTCAGAGCCGGCATGGAGCACTGCGTGCCATTCCACTGGCAGAGCTTGGGGGCTTCCCCTGGGTAGACAGAGACGTAGCTTATGGGATGTCACTTCTGTGCCTCAGTCATCGCAAATGCGCTCTGCAGCCCCTTACCCCTCTGATGCGCTTGCTACAGCAAGCAATTCCTGTCACTGGCACACACATGGTGGCTGTATTGTTTTCTTAAGCTGGAAAAAGACTTGCTGACTCTTCACTATTACAGGGAATGTTCCCACTTGCAAAATAACATTAATCTCTTTCCTCCAATTTTGAAGATTGGGCTTTCTTTGCCTTTTTTTTTTTTTTTTTTTTTTTGTGAGTGGAATTGCCTTTTGATGTCCCTTAAGCAAATTACAGAAACTAGTTATGATGAAATCTCGTTTTTTTTTTGTTTTATTTTATTTTATTTTAAGAGGAGAGCAAAACCCTGGCAGCCTCTTTCATCTGGAATGACATGCTATTCATACTGTAGCTATGCCCTATAGTATCATTGCAAAGCCTAAGAAGATTAAATGAACCTGTATTTCATGAGAAAATGAAAGCAAAGATAATTGCTTAACTTGCTAATCTCTTTAAAAGTATCAGTGAGCAAGTTTTTAAAATTCTGCAGAATGAAAGTAAACAGGAAGGCTTTATTCCGAAGGGCCTGGTTTATGAAACTCAGACGACGACTTCTTCCAATGCGTGTAACCTACTTGGGATGTTTGTCTACTACCTGCTGTGGGGGATTTGATCTGAATCAAAGAGGTTGCTGAAGTCAAGAGTTGAATTCATGTTTACAAATTGAAACATAGGGAAAATGGAGAAATTTCTCCTCTAAATATGTGATTCTACCTCTCTGTTCTTGTCCTTCATCTCTGTTTCCCCCCTCCTCTCTATGGTGCTGCTTCTTTCCCTGTGTCTCAGTGAGACCGAGTGCCCCTCAGCCAGCGATACTCTTGCTGGAGTCCACGAGGTGCTTAGTCTAGCTACAAGAGGCTCAAAATCAATACCTGGAGCTTATATTTCCTCCTGATATTTCCTGTATTGATTACTATCTTATTGTTCCTTGCTTTTGTATCCAGGAGTAGTTGAAAACATTTTGTTTCCTCTTCTACTATGCAACTTGTCCAGAAAACGAAAAAAAATTGATGCTTCTTAAGGAAAAACATTCTGGAAGCAGTACAAGGGTCATGTTTGTTACTGTGGGCTCTGGATTTCATGCTTACAGCCAGATTGATTCTGCTTTTGCTGTAGAACCCTAATATAGTTTTTTCAATGTGTTTGTTTATTTTGCTGGGATTTCATAGCTTTTTAAACAGAAGCTCACTAAATGTCTTGGTAGTGGTCACGACAGTTCACAGTTCTGGTTCATTATTTCTCCTTTGACCAACTCTATCTATCCTCTCCTTCCAATCTGTATTTAACAGATGAGTGTATCTCAGTAATGAACATTTGAGAATATCACAATCTGTGTGTGTGGCAGCCCTCCAAGTGAAGGAGGAGAACTCTGTGGGAAGAGCTCCTGGGTACTCATTTTACTGCTCAGCTTTAGGCATCTGTTTAATTGTTCCTAACAAGCTGAAGCAAAATGGACAGGCAGACACAATCAGATATATTTTAATTTGCATTTCTATGACATTTCCCATGCCAAGGTAGGGTTTGGCAGTCATTCTCTCCCTGGAGTACGAGAAAATGCCAGGTTTGCTGAGGGTGGACTTCCCTTCTCGCAATGTGGTGCCTGAAAAGGGCAGAAGACGGACATGGAGAAACTTGTAGCCTTATTAAATCCAGTACTAAGTGTTGAGATAAACCTGTAGCTTTAAGGGTGTTGCACCTGCTGGTTGTTTACCTCAGGATGATGGGGCTACTTGGATTCATTTGCTGTTATGCTCCTCAGGCAAACTGGCTGATGAAAAAACATAGTTGGTCCAGAGTCAGTGATGTTGCAGAGGCAGAAATAGAACATGTAGGTTAACAAGTAAGTATGTAACCTATAGATGCCTAAGCTAAAATCTATGAGCCAAGCTCTGGCCCTGGCAGCCTGGGTGTACCCCAGCCGTAAAGCTGGTTTCTGTGAGCAGGAGCTGGCACTGACTCCCTGGGCCAGTCATGGGTATCCCTGTCCGAATGCGGGACACCTCTGCTCTCTGGTAGCCTTTCTGAAACCTGCTTTCATGCTGAGGATGTATTTCTTCCTGAAGCAATTGCCAAGTGAAAGGTAAGGTCCCCTGCAGTTTTTCTTTTTTTTACCAAAGTCATTCCCGCTCTAGGTTTTGAGCTTGTTTTAGTTCTTTTCACTAGTGACTTATGATGATCTAATGGTGGTCCTCCCCTAGTTAAGGGAAGTATCAGTTTTCCTTCTGAAGGTCTCATAGGGCCTACAAAGGGCTGTCCTGGAAAAAGTAGTGGGAGTTTGATTCATAATAATGCTTTGATAGTCAACGTTAGCCATTTGCAAATATAGCCAGGATAAAGGAGCTGCATGAGCAGCTCCAGTTTCTTGTGCTTTTTGGGGTGGCTGTTTGTAAGGGTGAGTACTGTAACCAACGTACTCGTGTGTGGCAGACTAATAGCTCACAAGTTCTAGGTTTCCAAAAAGCTGTTAGAGAATTCACCACTCTTGAGGTGATCTGTTTATATGTACTGACCGGCTTAATACCATTTTTTTTTTAAGTGTGGGAATGTTTCTAGCTTTTTTTGAGAGGGTGGATTTTTTTTTAATTATTATTATTTTTTTTAATGACTGTTCCTGTGTAGTTAACTGGAGTCAACTTAAGGTTAAAGCTAATTTAAACTAGCTGCTATATTTAGCATTTATGGTGCTAAAAGGATTATAGGAAAACAGATACTACATAAGTGGCCATAATCTTCTCACTGTTTGTGATACTTGAGTGGCAGAGAATGGAATGCCAATCTGAGATTAAAAATCTAATTTTAGGGAGCTAACAAGAGTCACATTGTTGCAAAAAGGTAAAGATGGATTAAATTTTGTGGACTTAATTTTTTTAATTGGACTTCAGACCTGCTTAAACCCTTGCAATTAGAGCTTTAACCAAAGCCTGTGATTCTGAATTATGTACTATTTCCATATACCCATTTAATAAAATCAAACTAGACACTTCAGTTATACCCTTGATGGAACAGCCAGGATGCATTTTCAGAGGTCAATTTTTTTCCACTGCTTGAAGTTTGACAAGCCACCTCCATGACATCATTTTTGATTGTTGGAGCCAGTACTTAACCAGCTCCTCACCTGTGTTACTTCCAACACAACAGTAACAAGAAAGCCCAGCCTGGGATGTGATGAACCAATGCAGATTGCAGCTCTGCAGCTCCAGCACTACCCCTTGGTCACAGTACAGTCACTTTGCCTGAAGAGACCTCCCAGTTAATTTCTTTTCCATCACCTGCAGAGGGGGGAAAAGAAAAAAAAAAAAGAAGAAATCAGTGTGTGAATAGTAATGCCGTTTGCAGCCCTGGCCTTACAGCTCTGTCAGGAGGGTGAGTTACTTCTGAAAAGAAACGCAAACAAATTTTAAACTGGGAAAATCCCATCACTGCATTACAGGTGAACTAGCTTCTCTGAGTTACCTTGTCAGTGCAGCAGAGAAAGGACTGGCTGCTAGCACGTAAACACTACAGGATTCTGGTAACTCGATGAGCAGTAATGCACAGAACTGGCTTACTGGTGTTTGCTCACGGTAACTGGGAGTTATTCCACCTTCTTTCAGTTGCATTTAATGGCTGCCAGCAGGAGGAGGGATGAATCTTGCATTCTCAGTGTGACCAAAATGTAAGCAAAATCGACATCTGGAGAATATCTGAACTGGGCTCCCTTTTATTCCTGCTTGTCTGTAGGCTTTAAAATAACAATTAAACCCTCTTAATGGGATTTGTGTACCATATGGCAGCTTCCCCATAGGATGACTCTTTCTTGTTGCTATCCTGTCATTTGTCCATATCTGCAAATAGTTTTCAGGCAGATAAACAGCATGCACCATTTAAAGGCACCCAAGGAGAGATCGCCATCTCTTTGGATATTCTATATTTGTATATCCTGTCTGAGGCACGGTGTTATTTTGTGGTGGTAAGTCAATGGAATAGACTTCAGTTGCAAGCTCGGGCCTCTGAAATGTTACAATAAAAATAAGTTAATAAATGCTCAGTGTAGGAGCTAAGCATAGACTATTGGCTAATAGGATGCTGAAGCGCTTCTAGTCCTGAATTTGTTTGTTTTGTTTGTAATACTCTTATTTCTGCTGGTAATGAATTCTCAGAAAGAGGAACTGCAAAAGGACACCAATAAACCAGTTTTATTATTTGGTCAATACAAGACACATTAAGGTATTGCTTCTCCTACCGATGGTTCCAGTGCTTGCTTTTCCCTTTGTTTCATCCTAATCCCATTTCAAAACACTGTGGTACAGCCAGCAGCAGTTACACAGCTGTTTGGTTGTAGATGGAGTCTTTAGTTATGGCCACTGCCATGGGGTTAATGCTTCTAATTTCAGCTGCTGAATGGGTTTTCACTGGAGTCAAGAACCTTGTTTTTTTTCACTGATGTTTCTGGTCATTGGTGCTTCATGTGTTGCATTTCTAAGTATGGCTGCTACATACCTTTAATTTCAAATGCCGTCTTTGGGTGATAGTGGCAGAGGTGCTGGTGCCTGCTGAGGGATAGACAGATGGGGAGAGCAGAGTGTCAGCGTGTCTGCAATGCCCTCCAGCGTGCAGTTTGCTTGTGTGCCTGTCACAACCTGCAGTGTAGCTGCAGGGTGCCAAGCATGGGCCACAGTGGCCGGATGGAAACAGGGCCATGGCAGTACTGCTCTGGTTGTTGCACTACCCTGTGTGTTCATCTGAGGGTGGGCTGAGCAGTCCTCTGGAGGACCTTGCCTCTGAAAGAGCAGAGGGACCATAAAAGACCTGGTGCCTCCTAACATTTTAGATAAGAGGAGTTGGCTAGCATGACTCCCTTCAGCAAGCACACTGGGATCGGATCCGACCACATCTGTGATGTGCTCCCCTTTCTAACTGCTCTGTGGGTGAATAAAGCAGTGGAATATTTCAAAACAGTTTTGGCCTTCATGTAAAGGAAAGCTTTCTTAACTTCACAAGGGTTGAGCACTCTCCACTGCTATTCAAGAATAAAATGTTACACTTGGTGTGCTTTTTTGCTTGTTTTTAAGTCCTGTCCCAGATGCCCTTTTTTTTTCTTTTTCTCCCCCTCCCCCCCTATTTGCCAAAATAGAGTTGCTAGTGGCCATGCTGCTGCTGCTGTGGCAATTGCTCATTCCTGCCTTAGGAATGGATCATGATCTCTCAAACACTTGCCTTCAAAATCCTAGCTGACTGTCAGGGCTGCCTGCCTGTATCAGAACAGGACATAAGAGTGGGAGGAAGCTGGAGTTCACAGCAATTTTTCTCAACTGACAGCATTTCATCTTGTCTTGCTTTCTTTCACGTAGCCTGGAAGTCACTGCAGTCACTCAGTTACTCCCAGGGGACACCAGGTTAAAACCTCATTCCAAGTGAGTACTTTTACTTCCCTCTTTTTATACTTCTGCTTGAGTGACCTATGGAAGAAAGAGAAAACATACTTGGGGTAATACAAGAAAAAGAAACAACTTCAGGGACTATACGATAATTTAGTCTGACATCCCATGTACGGCAGGCTAATTTGTTTAAAGTTCCTGTGGGATGTCTGTCACTACACGGAGCTGTTTCTGGGACTGCAACATAGATGCACCTGTTAGAACAACTAAGATGTAGGGAAAAGGATTTTTTTTTTCTTGTTGAGAAGGAGCAATGGTTGATCTACCTGATGCCTGTCTCTGATTGGTCTCACACGTGTCAAGAGTCAGAAGTGCTTTTCTTCTGTCACCCCTCCTCCCTGGCCAGGAGGCCAGTGTGGCCCCACAATTGCATCCTTGCCAGTCGTAAACCCTGTAGCATCATTCAAGCCATCACGGAAACACTGCAAGCACGTTGAGTACAGTGTAGGCAATCCTGTTTTACCAAGGGCTGAGGAAATAAAGCTGTGCATAGGGGAGCTCGGTGTTCACAGCTTACAGAGCTTGGAAGGACAACCGAAATCATCTAGTCTGAAGGTGTATCTTTAGAACTATCTGTCTTTGTCTAAAAGACTGCAAGAGTGGTGGTTTCGCTAGTTCCCCTGATAAGCTGTTCCTGTATTTCATTACTGCTGGGAAATTTTCCATTATTTCAAGGTTGAATTTATCTAGCTTCAACTTTTATTCACTGGATCTTTGGCAGCCAGATTGGAAAGCTTCTCACGTATATCTTCCCCAAGTGCAATTACCTACACAGTGTGATGAAGGTATGTCTATGCTTTCTCTTCAGTGAGCTGAATATGTTGAGCTCCTTGGCCGTCGCGTCAGAAGGCTTGGGCTTTTTTGTTAAAGCCAGTGAATTCATTTGTGACGCTCAGTTGAACTCTGTCCAATGTCTTCAAATCCTCTTTAAAATGCAGACACCAGGACGGGAGTCAGCAACCTCGTAGGGGTCTTGGCAGTGCTGCCCAGAGATGCTGGAATCCTTCATTATTTCTGCTTCATACTCTTTCTTGCCACCCCTCCCCCGCCCTGCCATATTCAAGAATCTCATTAGTCCTTTTTGCTACAGCATTGCCCAGACAGCTTATATTGAGGCGATTATCTATAATGACCCCTAAATCCTTTTCTGAGCTCTGTTTTTCAAAGCAAAGTCTTCTATCATGTAAATATAAGCGACTGCCATTCTTGAATCTCAAAGACTTGGTCTTACCAAAATAAATTTTCTGAGATTTTAAACGATTTACCCTGTGGCTCTGGTCATCCTGTAATGATAACCCATCTATCTCTTACTTTGCTACTCCACAAATTCTTATGCCATTTAAATATATGACTATAGCACAGAGAAGAAAAAAAACTTGGATCAAGAAAAAGTCTCTCTGGCTTAAAAATGTCCCTTAGTGGTGTCTGCCTTCCAACTGTATTTTAAGATCTGTCAGTGGCCTAGTTTTTAGTTCATAGAATATGTTATGTGCTAATTCTACAGGCGGTGTGATTTGTCATATTTTACTCATCCTCACAAGTATCTAAGAAATTCAAGTGTTCATTAGCAACACATGAGCCTTTGCATTTTTGTCCTGGAAGGAAACATCCTGATCCTGATTTCTTGCCTTCTAGTCAAGTCAAATAAATCCCAAATTGAGCTTGTTCTCACTTTCCACCCCTTCAGTTGGCAAAACTTTGGGTTGTTTTTTTTTTTTTTTTTTTTTTTTTTTTTTTTTTTCTGCTAAGGATACAGTGGCAGTAGGGAAACAGAAGAGTTTTGCAGCAGCCCAGTGGCTCTCTTGGGTGAAAGAAGATGCATGTTTGACTGCCATCAGGTTAAGGACAAACGGATTTGAATCCCTCCACTCCCAGATGAGTGACATTGTATAAAAGCATCTCTTTTGGCCATAACAGTGATTTTTTGCTGATTGTATGAAAAGATAGACTTCAAGTTGCCTAGTCCCAGGTTTTGAATCCTTGCTGAAAACAGGCTGCAGGGGAATGGCTCAATGTGATGCCAAAGGCCAAACAGGCAGGATATGAAACAAAAGAGCTTATTTTCAGATTTATGGTCTGTTCAAGATGCTTTTCCTTACTTTATGTGTGGATCCCACTTCTGGGGAAGAGTTTATGTACCAAACTCAGGCTTGGGGACTCTCCGTCAGGAGCTGGATGTATTGCATGTCTGTGCCAAGTATCTCAAAATGTCGTATCTTTGTATGCAAAGTAACTCGGCCCACTGTCTTGTCTCCATTGAGGTGTTTCTTAGTTAGCTATTTCAAGAAAGTTGAAACCTTCCCAGTGAAGGAAAGACTGTAGAGCCCTCTGGCAAAGTACAGCATTTGATCCAGACATCAGAGTTCAGTGTGATACCTAGGACATGGTGCCACTCAGTGCGTTACTGCATAACTGCAGGGTGCCAATCCACTTTGGGGCTCAAAATGACTCTGGTTCAGTAGTGAAAGAGCTGACTAATATTGCCGTCAAAGCATTGGTTTTGTCTTCCCTCTGTTTGTTTAATGGCATGTTTCCTGGCCCATCTGTAGTTAATAGCATCCTTCAGCTTCTGCTTGTACAACTGCTTTTCAGCACAACGATCTCTCATCTGATGTGATATAATTTGCTTGCAGAACTGCTTATATTTGAATGATAGATCAGCTTATGGAGAGAGAAACCAAGAACACTGCTGCAGAACCTCCTTGTGTAGTGGAACAAATCTTGGGGCAGTGGATGCAAGTCACTGAACACCATGAGGGTAAAAATCTGTTATCTCACTATTCACTAAGAAAATTCAAATGGTGACTTCTCCAGCAATGACAGCCTCTAACTTTTGTCTGCCAAAATTCAGTTTGTTTTCACTGTCAAGGTCTCAAGCACATTGAAAATTTAGCACTCTTGCTATTAGAACTTGAAAGTTTGCCCTCTGCTTCCAGTTATGTAATTTTATTTGCTGCCTTTCATATGTAAATAAACTACAGCCCTTCACCATTTCAGTCATTTCTTAAAAAAATACAGTATATGTGTTTGTAGCCACAAGTATTTGTCTCCCTACATTCACATTCTTGTACTACTGGTTAGAAAGAATTCTTTTTAAAACTTGGCTTGTGATAGGACTGTATTAGGATACTAGAGTTTGCTTTATAACTACACAATTATTTTCGGATTCCCAAGAACAAATTGTTATTAAAAGGAATCACATTTTCTACCATTAGAAATCAGGCACTGGAACGGCTGCCCAAGAGGTGGTGGAGTCACCATCCCTGGAGGTGTTCAGAGAACGTGTAGATGTGGCACTCCAGGACATGGTTTAGTAGGCATGGTGGTGTTGGGTTGACGGTTGGACTTGATGGATGTGAGTCTCCACCTAGCCATCCTCACAGGTGAAACACGAACAGAAATTCAAGTAAGACGTGACAGGAAGGGTAAGTACTTGTGACTAACACTTGTGGTCATTGTATTATAAGGATTTTACATTACACTTTTAGGCTCTGTATCCCAACTTGTTGAACCAAACCAATCATTAGCACTTGGGACCATATTTAGGAACTTGGCAATCCTTTTTCCTCTGTGGTGACAAAACCAATTCATTTCATTGTTTTACAGTAACACAATTCAAAATAGTATGATGATAAACTGGGCACAGTGGAAATTCTTCCCCTGACTCTATTCCTAAATTGGTTTGTAATGCCCCAATCAAATATACAAGAGGTGCTAGGAAAAATACATCAGAAAGTGTATGGAGCACATGAAGAATGAGCACTGCAGAAAAACCTCAACTCCCTTTTATTGAACCGTAGGATGTGTGGACAGCTCAGGGAAGCTGAGTCAGCAAAGCCTTGATTTGCAGTGTTACTGAGGACACAGTAACTTCATTTGGAGTTGTGGGCGTTTTATAGCCTTGAAAACAGGACTGCAAGAGATTCTATTTAAGGTGTGAGGCATTTCTGCCTGCTGAAAGAAAACCTGAAGAAATTATACTGTTTGTGTCTAGGGATAAGGAGGAAAAATTGCCTTCTATTTCTTCTTCAGAAGTCTGTTTTTCATCAGTCCGTCAAAATATTCACTCTGATACGAATGAGCAGAATTAGACTGTCTGTACAAGGGATAGTAGGGTGGTTTGGCAGCATTGGGTATAATACTGCAGATCACCGTGTGTTAAGAGTGGTTTGGTACTGAATCATGTAATTGAACCCTAAGAAGAGACACACTTTCCTCTTCTATTTTGATTGTGAATAATTGTCCAAACCCTCCCCAACAAAGGGCTGCAGTAGCTAGCCTGAAGTGCCATCTAATTATTTTTAAAAGCGGGTACATTGTAGACACTGTCACCTTTAGTTACTGACAGGTATAAATCACTGATGTTCAGGTTGGCTGTTCTGGCTTAAGCTGAGCTGCTGAATGCATCCAAGGGTTACACTTTTCTCCTTTTTTGTTCTTTTGGGTTTTTCTTTTTGGATAGTAGGTGGGATACTATCCATATGGGAGTATTTTGCAGACCGTGTATAACCCCCTTGGCTGTACTTTGGTTAGGGTAATATAAATCCCGGTTTCAGCCATCTGGGATTCTCCAGAGCATGAAAACATGATGGGATTTTGCATGCTTCTGCATAACCTACTCAGGATACAGGAGCTTGTTGTGACAGGCTTTATCAGGATGGTAGCAGATCTTCGTTGGCAAGATCTGGACAACCAGCGGTGCCAGAGGGCACCGGACCAGCGCTGTTGTGGTGAAGGCTGCCTGTGCTAAGGATAAATTGTGTAATTAACTGGAAGCATGTGCTGGGCTTCTTAATGCACTGCAGTTTGCTTTCGGACATTTTTCTGAAAGAAACACAGCATGCTTGTTGGTGCACTTTTTAGTGGTCATCAGCCAGTTCTTCTTGTGGATAAATTAGTGGTGAGAACTACTTATAGCTAGAAGGGGACTTTTGCCTCGGTGACCAATTCCTGGAAACTTTTATGTTTATCTCAGTTTTGTTTTTATTTGGTGGGGAGGGGTTTGTTTGCTTTTTTTTTTCCAGAGAGAGTGAGATTATCCATGATCCAATAAATGAGCCAAGAACAGCCTCACCTCCTCCACTCTTTGGTAGGAAGTCAGCAGCCGAGGCATTTCAAACCAGAACAGAGGAGGTGTTTAAGTTCACTCAGTTTGTTCAAGTGCTTCATTTGCCTCTCTTCACTCAGTCAAGTCTTTGTAACTTCTTGTATGAAGGAACCCCTGGGCTGGGAGAGCTATGGGCCTGACTGGTTAAGAAGCATTCATTTAAAGTATTTAGGGTGGAGACGAATGATAGGAGAAATGATTTGGGTTTTACCTACATCCCTAGGTTTGGAAGTGCAGAGTGAAACCAGGTGGGATTTCTGAGCAGATGGGAGCAACCAGAGCTCAAAACTCCTCAGTGCAACATGCTGTGGCACAGGGAACCATCTGAAGTGAGCTCTCGCTCTGGAGAGCTGTGGGAGGCCCCTCTTGGGTGGTACTGCTTGTTCTCATGTCACCATAATGCACGGTACTGCCTCTGCTGTGGTCTCAATTTATAGCACTACATTGGGGTATATGAACACGTCCTGTGTTCTGTAAGTTTTGCACCATCCCTAGGTCTGAAAGACTTCTGTGACTTTGTTACCTTGCATTTCTTCAGTGCGACTGTAGAGGACAGCTTTGGTTGCTGCTCAGGACAGAGGCTCTGTTCCTCTCCAGGCTTCAATATCACTAAGTAACTTTATACTCGCTAAGTAATGATACTCAGCTATACCCATTACTAGCTTTCAGTAATCAAATATGAAAAAGAATACAGAAACCTAAACAGAGGCATGTTAAAATGTGTAGCTGTCCAACAGAATGAAGAAACAGCTCTGCTGCTTTCAACTCCCACAATAAAAGGTTTACAATAAGAGCAAGTAAAAAATCAATCTGGAAATCGACTAAGAGCCAAAGACTGAGATGAGTTCCTAACTGAGGTATGTTCCCTTTAAACCAAAGGGGACTCAGATCCTAATCAAATGTCTTAAGCTGTTATTTATTACATTATTACAGTATTGATATGTAAGCTATAATGGGTTTCAGTAGGCAAACATGAAGAACACTCCTCAAACTGCAAACCTCAGAAAATACACAGCTCAGTTTAATTCTACTGCGTGTCCCATCATTCTTCTGCTGTTGGAAGCAGCAGATGATCATTCCATCTTCACAGCCCCTGAAGCCCTGGTTCAATAAAGCTGTGTCTATTCTCCTCACCAGCTACCTCTTCTGAGCCAGGGTTCTCCTTCATTTCATCTCTGCCATGTTCAAGCTTCTACTTACATTTGATCGTCCCTGTGGCCCTTTTCTGACTTGTCTGTATCCTCTGTGAGTTGAAATGACCCAAACTATGCACCCTATTCAATAAGTCTGAGCACAGTGGCTTTCAAGTGGTATGACCATGTGTCCTCTTTCGTTTCCTATTCCTTTTTTTAGTGTTTTTTAGTATTCTGCTGGGATTTGTCAGTACAACCCTGCTGACAAGTGAACTGATGATTTCAAGATCTGCCCAGGTCTCTTTCCTGAGAAAGAGATAATTACAGATTCAGAGCCTGTCACTGTAGATACATACTTAAAGGTAATTTTGTGCCCATACACGTTATTTTGCATTTATCAGTGCAAACATTTTGTCACCTGCTCACTTAATATTATGTATGCCTAAGATGTAAGTCTTAGCTGTCAGCTTTGGGTGTGATTATTCTGAATAATTTTGTCATGGTGTTACTCGCTGCTCTGTCAGGCACTTTGTGACTAGATAGAGCCTCACAAGTCCCAAAGCACATCTCTGAATGGGATCCTGCCACTTAACTTGCAACAAAATGACATTTATTTCCTATCTCTAGCCATGAGGGGAATGTCCCTTCTACCCACCGATTTGCACCATCTACCCTTTTGTAACCAATACACAGCCGGTTTTCCTTACCATTTTGTAACTCTACACAACTGTTTTCCCTTCTGATATGTTGGAAGGCATCATAGGGACAGATCAGCTTTTTCTTTGGTGAGCTTCAAAAGCTCTTTCATAGTTAATGCTTGGAAATGAACCATATGATCCCTGTTAGAAGCAATTAGGTTTGGCTTTTTGTACACACAATCTTTTGTATTCTGTGTGTCATGCACTTTTTTTTTTTTTTTTTTCAAACGGGTCATTCTGAGACACGTCTTGTAGCAACAGGCAACGTCAACTGACAGTTGTTCATCCTCTAGGCAACATGAGCAACATTTAAAGTGGACATTTCTAATAGTTTAAATAATGATAAAATGAGTGGCTTTTTAATTGCTCAGACTCTTTAGTCACAACCAATTCAGTGATTGTTCTCACTCATGTAGAGCATTTAATGGCAGATGTGAAGTTCATTTTTATTCTTATGACATTTTTAGAACAGAATCTGACCCATACCTCCCTTTAGTTTTTGCTCGGTGTTCAATAAAAAGACAAATGTTTTTATGATGGACTATGTGCTTGTTGATTGTCCTGGTAAGCAGCAGCTGCAAAATCTGATGCAGTTTAGTGTGTGACAAAGCTGAATGTCACACGCTAATTCATTTGAATAGGAGCCAAGCTAATATTCCTTACTGGGGTAGAATGCCCACTGAAGTGTTTTTTATGAAATTAGTATGGCAGATTCATCATGGAAATTTGGGAACTCCCATTTTGGGTGCATTGAAAATGCATTGTTCAGATGAACAAGCTATTTATACAGACATGTGGTGTGACAGTGGATATTCCTTTAATCTTTTAGTAATCCAGACGTTACCATATGGACAAACTGCACAGATTGATTTGAGGAGGTCTCACTGGATAAACGAATACCCTACTTCAGTTAATTTGCTGAGCTTTTATGTTAGTGTATCAGGACAATAAATGCTTTCCAGCACATAGTTTATTTGCAGTGACATATAAAACAAGACACAGGTTTAAGGCAGCTTGTTTGACAAGCAGCTCGTGATGGTTTGGACGGTTATCTGGAGGGCTTGCTTTCAGTATTTCATTGCTTATAGCCAATGCACGGCCTTTCCAATGTGGAACCACCTTTGCACGTACATATCAGAGAAAGCACACAGTTTCCTCTACCATTTTGCGTTCAGTGAGGTACCTGCATTAATTTGGCTTAATGCCGTAATGGGTTATTTAGTTTTGTTATCAACCTCTGCTTTCTCAATCTTCTGTCCTGTGAGGAACTGCCATATTCCTCCTCTGTAGTTCTCATTCCCCAGGGCATATATGAAGGCGTCCACCGTTGGCACAGTCTTGGCAATAACAGCAGGAATCTGGTGTGAGATACAATACTTATTAATAGAAAAATGCACCGAGGAGCCAATGGGCCAATTTCAGCTGAGGCTTGGTTTCCCTTTCCCGAGCAAATGCCTGTCTACAACAGCAGTAGCTTGCTGCCCCCAGAGAGATGAGAAGTAAAAGCAATTTGGTCAGCTGGAGGCCTTTGCTCAGGAAATTACAATCTCCAGGAGAACGAATTTAGATCAGCATTGCCTGATACTGGGATATTTCAGTTGAGAGTGAACACAGACACTTAGGAGGAGAGAAGGGTGTGCTGTGGACACCTCTTGATGGATAAGTGGGCTAATACTGCTAACACATTCTATGGGGGATACTGAACACCTAAGTACAGTAATGCGTTTGGTGACTGAAATTGAGCTGATTTTTGGGGGACTGAATTAAAGTTAAAAGGTTTGATGTGATATTACTGAGACCCAGAGGCAGTCTTAGAGCCAAGACTCACAGAAAAATGGGAAAAAGGCGAGGCAGCATAAGAGGCCGCGTAACTTTAAGAGTCATCAGTTGCAGCTTCCCTGCGGCAAGAAAAGCATTAGAAAAATGAATGAGACAAAGTCTCTTCAAAATTGAAAATTTTGGGCTAGTACTTGGCTCTGGGAAGGACACAAAAAGCACCTACAAACCATGAAGCAGTACAGGCTACAGACCCCTAACTGACTGCTGAAGAAAAAAATCCCTGCCTTCCTAAATTGTTGCTTGAACAAAGCAGTAATACAATGTCTGTTATATCACTGTGCTTTGTTTTGATTTAAAAGTGGTAGACAAACAGAATGCTTTGAGGAAATTATCTACTTGTTATATATGTTATAATAAATAAACCCAATTGTGACTAGATTAGTATTGTTCCATAGGAAGGGAGAGAGGAGAGTAAGGAGAATGCCATAGTTTGGATTCCCTCCGGTGGCATAGACGTACCATGCGGTATTTTGGTGAAATGAACATCACATTTTCAACTGCTGCGTAGAAGCATAACAGGCAATAGGGACCCCAGCAAATGACCAGCGTCTTCAAAGGTAGACCAGTATTAAACTGCAAAACAAGAGCAATACATTCCTTTGTGTTTCACAAACACACATTGCAGCAAGCAGATGGGACAGATCTCATGAGACCATGGTTTGTGTTCAGTAGCGGGAGAGGATCAGCCAGCAGGGTCTGCCATATCATCGCTGCTTTGCTGTCGATGTCAGAGGTGTGTGAGCACAGCTCCCTCTGCGTCGACGGCTGCCTGTGCAGCAAGCCCCAAAGCCCTGTTCCAGGGGTCCTGGTGGGGAGTGGCTGTTGCTCCTGGGCAGAGGTGATGAAACACCTTATGGTAGATCAATTAAATCAGTGTGTGCGCTAGACAGAAGCCATGGCCAGTAACTGCTGCTGAAGGGAGAGGGCAATGTGTGAATTTAAAACCAGATAAAAAGGAACGATATTTTGCTGACTTCTCTGAGGGTCTTGCAAACAAATAAACTATGTGAAGCCACTACTATGGCAGTGCAACAGATGGATGCAGTGGCATCTGTGTTGTGGTAGTAGGATTCCCGTGTCCTTCATGCTAGGGCCATGTCCATGGTGTTCATGGCCAGCTGTTCCCAAGTATCTTATAAATATTAATAAATAGGGAAGTGATAATTTAATCCTTAAATTTTCTGCATTGTAACTAGTCTGCACAACCACAGAATATCGTTAAGAAAGAAATCGCATGCTATTGCATAAACTCACTGAAACAAAAGGTAATAGAATTATAATAACGGACACTGAGATTTGTTCAAGAAATATGTAGAGGGCACATGTATATATTCCAGTCAGCTACAAACCAGTCTGCCTGGCTGTCTCTTTGCCAGTATAACATCCCCCTTGAGAACTGACTCTCTTTAATGAGTGCAGGGGTTGGGCTGTGCCCGCCAGCCATGTGTGGTGCCCCAGACTGCATAGCCTGCACCTAAGGAAACAACTCATGTAATCACCACATTACATTCCCATAAACCTGTCATGCCAGAGCAATTCCTTTGTTTCCAGCTCATAAAGACTTCTGAATTTCCTCAGCCAAGTGTAAACACGGCGTGTTTAGGAAGGCCCTTCTCCCCCACGGGGTGCCTGCCTCTTTCCTTGCACTGCTGCAGTTCTGGCTGACTTCCTCAGCGATGAGCTCAGAGCCTGTAGCAACGCAGGAAATAATGATCCTTCCTGAGCAAAGTTTCCCTGGATAAATATTGATATGCTATTAGCAAATATTTTGGGTGCTGCATGTTTGTTTTGTGACTAGAGTTGGACCAGTGTCGGTGGAGGAGAATCCTTAGGGTCTCTAGTCCAACCCCTCCTTGGACAGGGAACTGTTTACAGCAGTAGTTTGGGGCAGGTGTGGCTGTTTGGTCAAAGCTTGACATCTGTAAGGATGGGGTTTCCACAGACTTTCTAGGTGGCCCCATCCTGTGTTACGCTACCCTCCTACTGAAGTAACACTGGGCAGTTAGAACAGGAAGAGCTGAGCTAAAGCCCCTGTGAAAGAAATCAGCTTTTTGAGGACTTCGTTGGTTGTAGCCCTATTTAGGCAACGCAGTTGCAAGAGCTGAGGAAGCTTTCTTACCTTATAGTGCCCACTTTTCTTGAATTTCTGGTGTATGGACTGATAGGCTGTCAGCATGATGAAGCCTGGGATCATGAAATTGAAAATGGACAGAGCAAAAAGGAACGTGATATAGTTTCTGGAAAGGGTGAGAAAGGAAAAAAAAGAAGTTGTTAATTCCTCTCTAGGGCATATCTGTAAACTTGCTGTAAATATTCATTGACTTGTATTTTTAAAATTGCCAACACCAATTTTGTCAACATGCTTTAGGCGCAGCATTTGCTGAAGGCCGGTTAAGTTGTGCCATGCTGTTGGGTGTGGGATGGATAGTATTGCAGAAAATCACAACAGGTCTTTGGTTTTTAAATGCAAGCATCCCTACTCTGACATCAGTGCTGGGCTGCATAAAAACAAAACCATTCTGAAGGAGAAAATTCACCTTATGGATGACCAAGGAGTAAGGGAGTAGCAGAAACCTGAGCGTCAGCCTCTCCCATGGAGGAAGCTGACTTTAGCTGTTTCTTTGGGTGATGCCTGCCCTGCCCCAGCCGCTGCAGAGGGAGATCTGCCCCAGCAGCAGTGATGACGGGCAGCCGGGGGCTTTGGCATGCTGCCGAGGCCACCCCGGGGAACGGCAGCCTGCACCCTCCTTCTGTGGGAGCTGGCCCCAACCCTCACCTGTCCCCTTTGCTGTAGTCCAGTGTGCAGCAGGTTCGGAGGGGTTCGTAGTCGTATTCTCCCCACCCCAGCAAGGGCATCACGGACCAAAAGGCAGCAAACAGCCACGCGAACACCATCATGGCGATGGCCGTGCTCCACTGCAGCTTGCTCCCTGTGGGAAGAGAAAAGCAGATCTCCACGCCCGGAACGAAACCACCGGGCAAAGCTGTCTGGCTCTGTGGGGCCAGAGCCAAGTGCCCTGGCCCCGGGGCTCAGGCAGAAACCAGCAGTTGTCTGTGTTTTGTAGCCTGAAGCTGACCTGAGTCTGGAGGAATCAACCTTGTGTAAAATTTGAAGGAAGCTTTTAAACTTAGGAAACAGCGAATTGTACTTCCCTTTCGTGTGCTTTACTTAGACAAACGCTGAATTGCTGCTCAGCTTTGCACCACACTGGAGATACAGCTGCTGTTACAAACATTATATTCTTGTGTTTTGGGAATGTGTTTAAAGATTCAGATGAGGCAGAGACTAGAAGGCACAGAGCAATGCAATAAATAGTGTTTGAAGAACTAGAGCCCCGCTGCAGGGCATGGGGCGGATCAGAAATGTGACTGCACACACTCCCCAGCCCCTGCCCACATCTCTCCTGCCCTGCCAGGAGTGCAGGGCACGTGCGGGTATTGGATATACCCCGTTCTAAAATCGCTGCTCATCAATATATACGTAAATATATATATGCAACCTGACAACAGATCTTGTTCTAAAAATACTGCTGGTCAAATTATTCTGTCCTTAAGATCATTGCTTAGCCTGGAACAGGAAATGTGAAGCTCAGCATTAGTATTTTTTTCCTAATTTTATAATAAAACTTGTGCCTATCTCGTCTAGTTCTGTAAAACTCTATTGGAATAAGTCAATGAAAGAAATGAAGGATTGTAACCTTCAGAACACACAGAAGTATTTCTTCATGGAGAAGACAGGCAGGCTTCCCTGCTGCTGCAGGACATTGTGTTAGCCTCGCTGCTTGCGTGTAAAAAGGCCTGGATAATTTTGTTATCGAGGCTAACGTCCGTAATCATGCCCATGCTGAACAGCCCGTGACGCCAGCTGCACCAGCAAGGAGCATGGTGATTTTGCCCACTGCTCCTTTCTAATCAAATCTCCCATTAGGGAGAAGTAATGATGCAATTTTCACTGAGGCTGGGAAGCAATCTTCTCATCTGCCCTTAACAGCAGCATCCTGACAGCAGGCTAGGAAGATTCAGGCCAATTCTGACCTTTCTCAGAAAGGTGAGGGACCGGAGGCAAGATGCATGAGGTGAGGCCCTGCCATGGGATCAGATGTGGCTGACTTGTGGGTGGAGAGCGTGCGGGGGCCGCACAGGCTGGAGATCCCCACAAGGCAGCAGCTCTGGGAAGGGCCACAAACTCTACAGAACCTATTCTATCTTGTACTGTCCCTGTTTATTGTAAAGAATGATAACAAAGTAGGTGCATTAGCGAAATTGCTCTTTTACAGGAATGCTGATTCTACCTCTTTTTTCTTGTCTTCCAGAGGTTCTGCAGGGAAAATAATTAGAGTTTGAATGGCATTAAAAATCAACTTGGAAAAATTGTTTGGTGCAGGTGTTAAAAAATTAGTTATGGGAAAAGACAGGTGTACACATTGCAATTTAAATACCGAGGAAAAAGTAAAGAAAATCCTTTTAATTAAATACTCAATGTTTCAATATGGTAGTTACCAAAAAAATCTATTGATTTTTTTTAGTAATTTAAACCCTTATTTTTTAATAATTATTAATGAAGAATGATTAATAAGGACTAATATCTGTCTTTTGTATGATTCCTACATAGAAGATACACTTTGGTTGCAAAGGGTCAAATATTGCTTTGTAGTACTGACATAATATGACTCTGGAATGACACAGATGAAAATAAAGGAATAGTTTCAGATTAAGGCGACTAGAAATACCAGTCAAACTTTTTAGTAACTTGCAATTATTCTTAACCTCCCAGTCCAAACAAGCAATGTAGCTTAAGTAGTATCTTTCAGAACTGCATCCTATTTAGGTGTATGCTCAAACAAGCATGTTAGAGTTGTTACTCATCTGAGGTTTCCATTTCCATTTATGTTCTACATAGCGGTTCTTGTAGCTTGGCTTTACACAACCGTAACTTGAAATTCAATCAGGACAAAGCTAATTACACAAGCTGTCAGGTTTGTTTTGTGTTTTACATATTCTAGAAACTTTTAAAAGGCATTATGTAAAGCAGCTGCACTGAAACCCTGATCTGAATTGTGCTGCTTTTAAACCAAGCTCATGCCCAATCTAGCTTTATTGCTTTGGGAATACAATTTTGTAAATGGTAAGCCCTCCTGATATTCTGAAAAAAACAAACAAAATCTTGGGTTTTTTTTTGTTCCTCCACAAGTCCTATAAAAAATAGTTAATACCAATTATTTTTAGTGGTATTTTGTGGCAGAAACTTTGTTCTTTTTCCACCTCATCCTTTCCCTTCCTGGACTACTGCAATACCTTGGAGGTCTCAAAACATGGTGGGCCAAGACTGAGGCACTCTAGTATCACTGGGTCCTAGCCACACACTTGCCCCTTATGGATCTTTGCATGTAAGGAAAAGATCCTTGCATTGGCAAAATTTGCCCTCAGCCGCTGGGACAGCGTTGGTGGCATGCTGAAGGCAGCCCATGGGTGCCTGCGCTGTAGAGGGTGGCCGATCCAGCTGCCTGCATGCACTTGGTGGGGGGTGGGCTGGTGGAAATTGCACCTTCCCTGCTGTTGCCTTGCACAGAAAAGCAGGGGAAGCTCTTGCACCACTGGCTCCCACCACCTCCGGGGTCTTTCCCAGTGCCGGGTCTCTTGGTGCCACATCTTTCCTCCAGCCCCATGTGCTGCCAGCTGGGGCGCATGCAGGCAACAAGCAAGTTGTGAGGCATCCTGCTCAAATGACTTTCAAATATTTTCTATCGAGTGGCTTTAATGAAGATTTCTATGTTTAATTTGTTAACAGGAAACGTGCAGCCTATAGGACACTCTAGGGGAAAACTGCCCGTGCTTTTGGCTGGCAGTGCTCTGCCTCAGTTCCCCCTCTGCTGCAGCCGGGAAGGCCCTCGTACCTGGCAGGGCCATGGGGAACACAGCCAGATGACACTTCTCCATTTCCATTAGCCTTCTTTTTCCTTTGTTTTCCTAATTTTTTGCTTTCTATGATAAACTGTAAGAAAAAGTTTATTTTAGTTACTTTTCTATGGGTGTTAGGGAACCCTATTTTCTTATGAGATGTAGAAAAAAAGGACCATGCAATAATGGGGTCTGGCACCAGACATGTCTCAACAGCCTGTGTTTGGGAAGCTCATCTCTGGGGCTGAATTCATATGTTCTCTCTCTTCACATTTAAGGAGTCTCATTTTGGACAACTGCCTCTTGACCCTCCATAAAACATTTCATGACACATCAGAAGTACCTAAAAATGTTTGAATGTAAAATTAAACAAACTTTATATTATTTTAGTTTTACTCAGAAAAAATACTTTCAGTGTAAGAATCGTGCTCCGTTCCCATGGCAAAAATATCCTCCTGTGAAAGGGCAGACAGCAAGAGAGCAAGTTGGGAGCAGCTCAGTAGCTTTTGTGCAGAGCAGGCCATTGCTCTACCTTAAATGCCTTTTTTTGGCCTGATAAAATTTAATGTAATAGCCAGGTAAGTCCTAATTCAGTTAAATGTGTATGTATGGAGTTCAGCATATGCTGAAGGATATAATTCCTGATCAGGGCCCAGTGCTGGTAATTTGGTCCTATTAAGTCTAATTACTCTTGTGCTCTGGCTTTGTCTCCTTGAAAAGCAAGAGGGAAGCTTCTGTTTTCCATACAGTGAAATATTAATACAGGAGATTTTAAATGGCTTCTGTAATTGCTTTGGAATAGGAAGAGGTCACTCTTAAACAAAAACACCCCATCATTTAAAGATTACTAAAATTGTGATGTCAAAAGCTTAAATTTTAGGAAGGGCTAGATAGGGCATGGAACAATCCTTTTGATTATGCTGGCCGGTTTTTAGTGACATAATCATAAACTATTTCTCCATCTTTAGTCTGTGGGGACATTTATGAATTTAGGTTTTTTAAAGATTTATAAATTGGTCAAACATTTAGCTGATTTCACAGAAAGGGCAAAAAATACATCTCTGACACAGTGGCTACCTTTCAACTAGATTTCAGGCTGATGTTCAAAAGGAATTTCTCAAACAAAAGGTCAACAGGATTTTCTGCGATGAAGGGAAAACCCAGTCCCTTTTCCTCATTCTTGCAAATGGTTAAGTTATAATAGCTGATCTATTCCAGAGCAATATTGCATGTATCAGTCTTCATGGCATGCATCACTTAAAATTGTCAAAGTTTGTAAAAGACAAAAATATCTGGAAATCTTATAAGGGAAAATATGTATCAGTCATAAGTAAATTAGGTGTTGGTGCCTACTTCTGCAGTGCCAAAAGCACCAGTCACTGGTGCTCACAAGTATTCATTTTTTGTAGGAATAAGAAAGCTTTACTAGATAATGGCTTCTTTTGTGCATATAATTAGAAAAAGCTCTTTAAAATAACCTAATAAAGGAATTTTCTTACTCCATTCTTTTTTTTGCTGTGGTTCTCCATGATCATAAAGCTGTCTTGGCAATTACCCCCTGCTCCAGCGAAAACGCAAGCTCTGTATAAACACTGGCATTTTGTCAGGGAAAACTGATGCAGGTGCAAGACCAGATGAAGGACGTGTTGGCAGGGTGGCTGCAGTAAGTGTGACAGGAGGTAACGACATGCTCCTAATTTGACAGAGCTGACAGCTGCAACTGGAGCGAATGGTAGTTTGCTAATCTTTGAATACTGATGTAACAACCTAGATTTCCTTGAATGTTAAGGATTAGATAAAACTCACTGCAATTCTACTTCTTGAAATTGAATGCTGCTGTGAAATGCCTGCTGATTTTGTTCATCTTTTCTCTTGTAATATTGAAAAAAGTAATGACATAAATCACTTCAGATTTTCCATTTCACCCCAGTTCTTAAATGCATGTGTAAAATCTCCTAGACTTTTTTCTTTCCTTTTAAAACTATAAGTGTATGCCATAGTTATGAAAGGAAAAAAAATATCCGGGATCCTTCCCCTCTCCATAACCTGCTTCTCTGTCATGTGTAGTGGTCATACTGTTTTCTTCCATATGCCAATCAATATCAACCTGTTTTCTGATGAGTGACAGGTCTAGTTATCAATACACTTTAAAGGCTAGCACTTTGTCACTGAGACTTGTATTGACTTCCAGATTTCAAAACCTGGTTAATTTTCAGGATGTTTGTGAACATATTTGTAGTGTTAGCATCCAGAAAGGCTGAAAATTCCTGTATTTTCTCATCATCGTAGCAATCTCTCACATTCTCATCAGCTCTTTCTTCCTCAAATATATGGATAGTGGATAACCAAGTGTTAAGCTGAGGAATGCCACATAGGACATAACAAAAACAAAACAAAAAATTGAGGATGACGTAACTGAGACTGGAAGAAGTATCAGTTCTCAGGGAATGAAGATAAAAGGTTGATAGCTTTTTTTTTTAGGCAAAGGTATTTTGTACCTTCTGTACAGGCATGCAACTTGCACCAGTGTCAACAGGAGTTTAATGTATGGATTGAGAACACAGCATCGCCTGTAGGCTTGGAGTATCACATCTATGAAATATGACTTAATCTTCCTCACAATCAGCATGTGAAGGATGAAACTAGAAGTGGCTGGTTTTAATGGAATAGCCACGGAGCATGAGCTTTTAAAACCTTCTGTGTTTTTGGTTTTGTTTTTTTTTTTGTTCAAAATGTTCAGTAATAGCAGCAATATTTGGCCATCAGTAAGTAACAATTTGAGCAAAGAAAAGAAGCTTGTGCCTGTAGGGTCTCTGCCTGCGCTCCTAATGCAGTGTGCTCTTGACTGGAGGAGCGCGTGACATGATAGCATTAAAGTCAATGTTGCAGAGAGTGAAATGTCTTTCCACAGACATGCTTATCTTCATGCTGTCTCTTTTGTAAAATACAGATGCTACTCTTCTGGCTCCAAACACATTTCAGTGTCCAAAGGGTGTTGGTATGGATTTAGCTTAGAGCCTGTGTTATTTGGGGCCTTTGTCCAGACATGAAAAAACCCAAACATTTCCTTGCTTGAGCTGAATTATTGACAAAAGTTGCAGAACAAAAAGTTGGCAACCTTTCCACCCTCAACAGGGTTGTCAGAGTGAACATCTTCCCTGTGTGCTCTGGGTGTGTTTTACCTCTTGCTGCTTTAATCATACGGAGGCCATGCCTGAAAGGCTGCGCGGATGCTAACGGCAGAGGGGAGTGAAGCGCTGCAGCTCAGCGGTTTATTTCCCAGCTAACTTTTACACTTTCATTTAGAATATATTTTGTGAAGTGGTCAGAGCAAGCTGTGCTTTAGCACAAGAAAAGGAGGCCTGCATTTGTCTGTCAACATTGCCAAAGGGACACAATTTTTTGGGGGAATGGTGTGGTCATGTGTGGTGCTCTGGACTCCTCACTCCTTTGGAAAGGGCCTGGCTTTAGCAGGAGATGCGAAAGCTGCAGATCTGCATGGGAGGACCTCATCCATTTCTCCCAGGTGGCAGAGCTCCCACACAGCTGCCAAAATGGCCAAACAGTGCAGATTTGGGCATTCCTAGCATTATGGAGTGCTAACATATCCTTTCAGATTAAGTTTGTATTTCATGTAATGTCTCTTTCCCTTTTCCTAATGAGGGCCATGAGATTGTACACCCTGTTTGTCACTCAGTCCTTTCCTAATAATTTTGGAAAACATTTGCTACTTAGAAGTAAACTAGAGAGGGAAGTGGGGACTGACAGGTGCTAAGTTGCTGCATTTACTGTGGAAGTTGGTGTTTGGGGAGAGGTGAGGCCCCATGAAAGCACCCATGGAGCAGGCAGCACAAGTCTATCTCATTAAACAAAAGCAAACATAATCCCTGTACACTGTATTCACAAAAAAGCAGGTTTTCCCCGTTCCAATGCTCACACGGCTGCTAGTTTGTTTTACGGCAGACAATAATGCCCCCTTGCTGTGCTTTCCAATTTCTTTATAAAGAGCATAGTTATTCCCCTGTTCTCCCCATACACACTGGTGGCTGGGGCACCGCTGGAGTCCAAATCCAGCACAAATCCTAGCAGTCTTCGCAGACTGCAAACCCAGCTCAGCACCCTAATGCAGCAGAAATTTCCACTCATGCTATGTGAATGCACAAATCCAGTACCACCGAAGTTTTGGAGGTAGTTCTGTGATAAAAGACAGACCATATCTATCTCTATGAATCCATATAGTTAACAATCCTGTCAATCTCTATTTCTCACCTAAATAAGGTTCATAAGTCCACAAATTTATTTTCCTGCATTGATCTCCCTGTCTAATATTAGATTTCCATTAAATCCAGCTAAGGTGTCAGAGCTAGTTAAAAACCAAATTGCAAGAAAAAATACAAATTACCTTCACTAAGAGAAGAAAAATAACATATTCCTCTTCTTATCAGTACTTAAATATAGCTCTGCCACTTCTATTGAAACTTGCAGATAATGTTTTCCTTGATTGGGAACAAATGTACTGAGTTCCAGTCTTCATGAGGGGGCCTGGAACATAGCACAAACCCCACAAATCGCTCTTGTGCCCCAAAGTGCCTGTGTGTCGCCCACTGGGGCTGCTGAGCTCTGTCTGCCTGACCATACCTCCGCAGAAGTGATTTGCTGCGGGCTGCGTTCCAGCTGCTGTGACTGCAGAGGCAGCTCTCTAGCTACATGAAATTTATCTGTAATTAGTAAACTCTGCATGAGTATGAAGATCTGTTTGGTACACAGCAGGGTGTTGGATGGAAGCCCAAGATGCTTAGATTTTTCTTCAGTACGGGGAATTGGATTTTGTTTGGGACACTGAAGATGACTTAGGGAGAAAGTGAAAGCATGGCGAGAAGGTCAGGACTTGGATGTGATCTGGAGGAGGAAATATCTCCTGAAGGTTGTTGGTTAGTGCTCCCTGTATGGAGCAGGTCCTTTGGAGAGATTGCTTGTATTTGCTCTCTCTAGCATGTAAGATAAATAAACTTACATATACGATATGCAGATAATAAATATATCCTTGCTTTGATTCTCTGAAATCTAAGCAAGCTGCCTTACAGCAGGGTCTGGGTAAGGCTGCTAGGTAAATGGTAGCCCTTACTTGTACAGTAGTGATGATACCGGTCCCAGGCGACTGCAGCGCTGGAGCTAATGCTGGCTAGTGCTGTCCAGAAGCCCTGGAATCCATGAATTTGACAGCCATCAGAGCCGTAGGGCCAGTATCTGTCAACAAATAAGGAATATGTTAAGAAAATGATAGAAAAAGGTTTGGAAATTGCATTAACGGAGAGGGGGATGGTAGCCTGTGCCTGTGCTTTTTGGGTCTGAGAAACATTGTGAAAGCTGTTATTGTGGTTGCCTTTAGGTGTTTGTTGGCATTTTTCTTGCTGTGGTGTCTGATACAGTACAACAGCTATTTTTACTCTTAATATGGAGAAGAAAATATAACCTTGCATTTATGTGTTGGAAAGTTGGACTTTTTAAAGTTTGAAGTCTACATTTCATCCAATTATCCATATCTTAAAAATCTGCACCCACTGGGAGCAGCCAATTTGTCAACATATGAAAGTAGCAGATGGGTAATAACCTTTTGGAAAGTCCATGTTCACCATGCAACAGAGTACAAAAGCTCACATCAAATAAAAATACTCTTGATAGCAAGACTGAGGCCTCCAAATGTCTTTGCAGACATAGAATGAAAAGAACCACGAGACTGTAGCTGACATGTGCCTTCAGTATCCTGGTCACCCATCGCAAGGAGCCATGGCTTTTTTTCCTCTCTGTGTTCATCTAACCTGACTCTTTATGCTCATAAAGCTGACTGTGAGGTGGAAATCTTCAGCAGTTTTCTTCGTTATGTATTTACAGAACACCAATATAATTAATTAGGAGACTACCCCTGGAAGTCCCTTTCAACAAGAGATAACTGACTTCTTCGGAAGCTGGGAAACTTCTGCTCCCACTTCAAGGAAAAGGTCCTGCAATTGTTAAAACCGCGCTCATTTTGATGTATTGACCTTAGCTTTTCAGCTCCGGTTCAGTAATGGCATCTTTATCAACTTCAGTGAGACATAAGTGTCTGAAACAAGAGTGACTTATACAGGAGGTAAAATAGAGTAGAATAAGGCCTCACTGGAGCTTATTGTTGGCCTATTAATTTGCAAAAATGTTTTTAGATCCATTAAGAGAGAATAAAATGGTCACATTCTGTCTTGAAATGTATTTCTGTTCTCTATTAAAGGTATTTCCAGGGTCTAAAAATATGCTACTTAGGTGGAATTATTCATTAGCTATTTTAGAGGGTGGTGAGGATTTTTGAGTATGGTTTGCTTGTGATTTGTTTGTTGTAATTACTCACCGAAATGCTTGGAATTGTTTCTGTCTTCTGATTAAATGACTGACGTGTGTGAAAATGTGGAAAATCAAATGCGTCATAAGTGATGTGAACTCCCTGCTAACAGATCTGCATTTTCATTTCCCACAAACTTCTCAAATAAGTGCTTTAATGGAAAGGTACATAACAAACCAGAAAGACTTGCAGATGAATTTGGGGTCAATGTAGAGGTTTAGTCAGATGAAAATGTACTACTATTTTGATATATTATGTATTTTGCTTCTACTATAACTGCTGGTAAAGCTGTCTGGTTAAATGTCTTCTATAATCAGTCTAATAATCTGTCAGTGATCATACACAATAAAGTCTGCTTTTTTGCTTGCCTGGTAGAACTATACAGAGTTTCAGTCTGCTGTTTCAGATTGAGAGAATGAGAAGGTTGGCTAGGTGGTGTGCTAGAAAGTAATTTAATTAATTTGACCTCTTAGGACTTAAGCTGTTAATTTTCATGTGGTTCTTCTGAGCATCCTTTGGGAAAAAAGAAGATATACCTTAGGAAGCTGGAAAAGGCAGCGATGAATGCGTTGATGCAGATCCCGCAGTCGGCCAGTGCAATGCTGAGAACCAGCAGATTGCTGGGTGTTCGGAGTTCTTTGATTTTTCGGAAAGAAATAATTGTCAAGCCATTCAGACAAAAACCAAGCAGGGCTGAAACAGAGAATTGTTTGGTGTGATTCAACTGGGAATGGAAAATATCTCCAATAATATTGCTGTTTTCTTTAATGAGAGAAGGATAATTACTGTGGAAAGTCATGCACAAGGAATATATCTGTAGTGGTCGCAGTCTGCATGCAAGTTACAAAGACTTTCAGGAGTGAAGTAACAGGTGACAGCTGAAGCCAGCACTTCAAACTGCATCAGGGATATGGCCACTCATGTGGAGCAGAAATGGTTTAATCTTATTTCTAATTCTACCTTTTGTTTTAATAGAGAAACCTGATTGCCAGGCTCCATCTAGGGACATGTGGGTCAGAACAAGGGAGATGCAGGGTAGGCAACTTCAGAGGGGCTGGCAGCCAGCACATGCTGCTGGTGCCTATGTCTGCAAGCCTGTCTTTGGGAGAAGAAATGGGTTGTGTTTAATATTGATTGTAACACTTTTTTGTGTTTAAGCATAGAAACCCCTTGGCCCTGTTTCAGTCAGCCTGCCTCCCTTTGGGCTTCTGTCTAAGGCTAACCCAGACAGTGCTTGAATCACACCAGCTCAATCTTATTACTGCCCTTCGTCAACAGACTATACATGGAAAGGAATAATCTAATTATAAAAAGCAGTCACTGATAGATTTAAAAAAATAAGTTAATGTTGGTCCTCAGAGAGGAGCATCCAAGCAACGCCAGCTATTCACGCAGCACAGAGCTGTGCCGCCCTGAAACCCGTTCTTCACTGGTTTAAACTCAAGCTTCGTCCTTTAATGTCCTTTTCAAGATGACCTGGATTATTTTAGCTCTGATGAGGCTCTGACTCAACATCCCATCTCTGAGTCTCAGATGAGAGGCAGTTCGTCTTTTTCTTTGTGTTCTTCTTGGAAAGAGAAATGATGTAGCGCAGAAAATTCCATATTCCCTAATTCTGTAAAGTAGTGTAGTTACTTATGCTCATTGTTTTAATTCTGCTGTTACATAAGATGGATGATTTTGTCTAGTCAGAAATCCTGGACCTACCTTAATTGCATTAATGGCTGACGGCATAACCATAGTAACAGCTGATGTGCGTCTTTCATTACACAACATATAACAAAATATTTCCAGGACAAATGTTTGGAGCCATTCAAGATCTGCTGTTCTTTTTTCCTCCCTGCCAGCTTACCTCCCACCCACAGAGTAAAACAGCTGCCAACTCTCCCTAATGCAGTGAAGCCTTTAGGAAAGGTATGCTGTGACCATACTTAGAGTAGAACTGGAGAGATATTACTATATAAGTTTTTTCTGTCTTTCTCCTGTTTTTGGAAGCTCCAGGCTTCACTGCACACTGCTTTCTTGAAGGCCAGCATGAGTGTACAAATAGAGCACTCACTAAATTAAAAAAAAAATAGCTTTGAGTTTTCGTTTTTAGAACAGCAAATGTGTCCAGTGAATGCAAGGTTTTCTTCTTCCCCAGAACTTCATTGCAAGCTGCACTTAGAAGCAGGTGGGGGCTGGCAGGGGTGTAGGATCACAGCTGCCTGTTCCCCAGCAGAACTCCAGCGGTTGGGCTCTGCCAGCACTCGACGGTGTCCCTGTCCTCTTGCTGCTTCTCACCCCTCGGTAGCAAAGTGCAAAGTCATGCCAGGACCTGCTAGGCCCTGCAGATTGGCCAAGTTTAGCCCTGAACTCTCTGTTTAGGCAGAGTAGAAGCTTTTTCTTCTCTCTCTCTCTTCCAAGGAAGAGCTTCTGGCACAGCTCTTCCAGCTTTCCTTTGCAGGCAGATACAATGCTGCCTTCCTGCTGAGCTCACCTTCAAAGAGAGGGCAAGCATCCGCCCTTTGCTGTACTCCATGCTCAGGGGGTGAGCTGATGAGTGTTTTTCCCATTCTGATGGTGCTTAGAGCTTCTCCTCCTCTGCTGTTGGGCCCACGGTTCCTGCATCCCCAGCTGAACAGCCCTACGCAGGGATGGGGTCCCAGGCCCTGACTGGGGTATAGCTCAGGAGAGATGCCAGTGACTGATACCAAAATAATCCTAGCTGCAAGCCGCCAGGTAGATACAGGTTCACGGTTTTGTTGCAGTATCTCAGCAAAGTGGCACGTGCCTTAAGAAAAGCCCACACTGGCTACTTTAAATGCATATGGTCTGCTACCTCCAATTTTGCTTCTTAACACTGTGAGAGCTTTTGAATCTCATGCAAGTATATTTCTGTTTGTTACTTTTACCCAGCAGCCATTAATTGCAGCGCTACCGATGCAATCTGGCTGTTTGCTGACAGTTAACAGGCTGTTTTGGACCCATCAGCTTTGATTATAAGATGGGCATCACAGCCCAGAAAACAAGCAGCCCCAATTTTATTGAGAGATCATCAGTCATTTCAACATCCTTCCCCCGAGGAAGATAAAATTGCTTTTAAAAGTCAACAACAAACTCTAACATCCCAAATTCTTGATAAGAAAGAGAAGTAGCAAGTACTTCCTTGCTGTAGGGCAGCTGTGTATACTGAGCAGATCTTTACTGCAAACAGCTTGCAGCTCACCCTGATTTACTCACCAGAAGTGCTAGTGATGTAGCCAGAGTAACCACCATAGGTCTGGGTCAGCGTACCGCAAATGCTGCTGTTTGCTTCAATTTTCCTTCCCCCTCCCACCAGGAATGACAGGGGCAAAAATCTGACTGCTGCTGAGGTCCCACACCCAGCTTACCTTCTACCAGCAGGGCAGTGCCGATGGCAAACACCTCTAATTCTGTGAAGCCTTCAGGGAGAGGGTACGCAGTGACCATACTTGCGATAAAAATGACAACAGATTTAACCTCTGCCCTCTGCTATAGCTGTAGGGCTGCCTTTTCTTCGGATCCCCCTTCTTCCACTAGCCCAAGGCTTCTTAAAGCAGCAGCTCACGTGCAGACACATGCTCATTATTATATAAAAGCTTTGGGGTTTTTACTCCTACCGCTACAATCCCCACAAGAATGTTATTAATGATGGGACTAGCATCAACTCGCACTCCCCCTTCCCCTGCAAATCGTATTTCAGACACCAGCAAAATGAAAGCATTCATTGCACTTACAAGAAGTTCTTTGTACAGACAAGATTAAGAACCCTGTCCAGTTAATTCTGCAACACTGGAAAAGAATTAAAGGTTGTGGAACGAAGGAAACATGTAATATATAATTGGGGAGTGACCTGAAAAACAAAGGGGCACTCATTGAGTTGGTAATTAGGGGAAAAGTATGAACCAAGAATTTCTGCAGCATATAGGTCTTCCCCTCACCCCTTTTTTAGAAACTGTGCAGTGTATTTCTCTGGCAATGACTATTCTGTATATTAACATATCTCCTCTTCATAACTGAGGCTTAAATTAAGGTGCACACTGGCACAGCCTGATTAAAGACAAATACTTACCAGCTACCGATTTTGGGCCTAGGCATACAAGGACGTATGTGAGTTGCCCAGTGGTGAGTGCTCATGGGAATTACCGTCCTGTCCTTTTTGAGATGTTTGAGGACTGGAGTCTTGGTGTAGCATGGCTCTGGAGTATGTGCAATGTGCAGCTCATCCAGCCTCCAGAACCTTCACTGCTGGCCAGCTTCCCACCACGAGCAAACCACGTGGTGGATCCGAGATGTACGTGAGCCCTTGCCATTTTCCAGCAGGATCAACCATTTTCCTTTCGTTTCTTGTACTACTGATTGATTAACTGACTCTTTGGGAATCTGAGTGCCTAGATCCTGCAGAATAGAAGACAGCAGCTTTCAGAGTCCAAGAGAAATAAATGGTACTTTTTTAGCTGTACAGCTATTATTTATGTAATTGTCAATGCTTGTCCATTAAAAGTGAGCAACTTGGCCATACTTCTCAATTTTTAACCTACATTTAGGGTAGACATAGCTATAATAACTACTAGATAGGGTTGTTTTCTTTTAATGGTACTTATTCCGTGCTTTTTAGTGCATTTGTTTCCTTTCTCTTCACTTCTCATTCCTTACAGCTTTTCCACCGACCTAGTCATTGCCTTAACAATAAGGTGCCACTAGCATGATAGCTGCTACTTTGACATGTAACTTTCTTCATCCTCATAATCCTACTGTGTAATGGGAGCCAAAAAGGAGCTGAAGCACAAAACATATTGGCTTTCCCCAGCTCTGGCCCCACACTGACCTGGCTGTGCTGACCTGGCCCTTGGTTGATTGAGATGTCAGGCAGAGTGAGTTTGGTCCAGATGTGGCCAGAGCTTGTTCATGGTTCTCCTGACTACACAGTGGAGGGGCATTCACACTCAGGGGGCTTGGTTGAAGACAGTGGTGGATTTTTTGCAGTTTTACTGAAATCCGTGCTTACAGGCTGTGGTGTCCAGGAGAGCTGATTGGAGCTTCAAGACTGTTGTGAAACCATCTTGCTGGGTTTTGTGCTCTCTGGCATTCAATTTTCAGCTGGTTTTGATGTAGGTAATTGCCTTGATGGATATGCTCTTCGATTTTGAAGTAGGATTCAGGAGGGTATGGTATTTGTTAGGCTATACAGATGTTTGGTTTAAGCAGAGCAAAATTACATTGCACCACATAAATCCATCGTTATGTTTGTCTTTCACTCACCTAGATGTCTTGATGACAAAGAAGGTGACAGCCCTGCCTCCTACCAGGGCAAATGACTGATCTAAGCCTGTGTTTTAATAGTGATCCATTGTGTGTTTTTGCAAAAAAATTAGTGTTAGATCTTGTAAATGTGCTGTAAATCTTTTTAGTGTGATAGTTCTGAAAATAGATGGCTCATTGTAATGCTTGTCAACATAAAGCTGCCCAGCTCTCCTAGACTTCAGAGAAAGGACGCAGATATTGTGTGAACTGCCCTCATGAGAGCTGTCAGGTGCTTTTGGTCACCTGCCACTGTACTTTGACCTCACTCCCACACAACCCTCCCAAATGTGTTACACTGCTGGTATTTTTTTGTGGTGTGTATTAAAGTCTGTGGTGCAGACTGCTCATTCCAAAACTATTTTTTTTTTCCATGAAAGCAGGCTACTACCCCAACCCCTTTGGACTTAGCAGATCTTTACTAGAATGAATATTGTGAACTTGTTGGCTGCTTTTCCTCATATGTCTAAAAAATTTCCGTGTCTAAATCTTATTTACTTTATCAATACTGAGTATAATAACACAGGTCAGTCACAGGCAAGCTTTCTAGTGGTGGTTCAGTGTCTGACTCAAGTCCAATGGTATCAATAGAAACTTTATGCGTCAGGCTCTCAATATCTATTTTTGATGCTGTGATAAGCTGATTTGCTAGTAGTTCTTTGGGGTGGCATGGGATAATGTATGGTTCAATAGAGCTGCTAAATTCAGTTAGTTATAAAGAGTTTTCTTCAAGCAAAAGGAGGTGTAACTAGGGAATAAATTATTGACTTTGATAGAATCTACAAGTAATAGTTCTTTTTCCAGGTAGTAAAACAAAGCTGCATTCGTTTCCTTTCCCTCCTTTTTATGTAAGTCGTAACCTCACATCATGTATTCCTGTGAAGTCAGTGAAAACATGCAAAGGCTAACAGGTCTGCCAAAGACATTTATTAACTCCTTAAATTATGAACTTTTTCGTCATCCCTTTCTACTTTATGCACTCTTTCAATAGCTACATGCTGTTTCCAGATTCAGGGGAAAAGGTCTTTCACTCAGCCTGATGTTATCTTGCAACTTTATATTTTGAATTCCCACTAATCTCCTCTCTGCATCAATAAAACATCTCTTTTGCTTTACCCTCTCACTTAAGAATACTACATTGGTTACTAATCTGTTTGCAAGGAACATGCAGAAAAAATATCTGATAGGTTCTTGCTAGATATCCCCATGGATTTCATAAGACTGTATGGATTTGGTGGGAACATATTAATCTTTGTAAAATATGCATTGGTACAAGCACAACAAAAAAAGGTGCAGTGCAAAGATAACAGAGCGCTAATGCACTCTGAATTTTGTCCAAGCAATCAATGCAGATTACTGACATACTTTTTTATATTCACAGCAAGAACTTTGCTAAATTGATGTATTATTATTCCTCTGCCTTCCTAATCCTTTCTTCTGATTCAGGTTTAGCCAAATCGTCTTTGACTTTTTATATTGAAAAACACCTTTAAATGACAAACGGCAGGATTTTGCCAGAAGTGAGCTGGAAATACAGCCACATAGGAGTTCAGTTTGATATCACAGAAATGAGTGGTAATCTTGGATCCCCATGGGAAATGCTTCTCATCAAGGAAAGAAAACCAGAAAGCATATTATGTAGAGACCTTCTAGTTGCAGTTGTGTAAATTTGTTTTGATTTGAAAGCAGTGATTGGGAATATGCCCCAGCCTGTAAATAAGCACCTGGCATTGGCCTCAGGAGGTACAACACAGGGGACAAGCCCACAGAGCAGCATGTGGACAGGCACCAGCCCTTTGGACAAGCCTGAACCGTTCTTCTCAGCAGTCTGGCAGCCTAAAACACTCCTCAATCTGATTTTCTTTGCAGTTGCCTCCAGAGCTGTTTGGAGGAAGAAGTAATGGTAAAGGCCTGGGGTTGGCCAAGGAGGCTTGGGGAAGGAAGGACCCAGTGGCTGTGCATCTGGGGAGTAAGCGTGGCAGTCCTGGGTCCAGCGCAGAGGATGTGAGGGGCTCCAGAGCGGGGTTTTTGCTCTGTGCAGGCAGGATGGGGGCCAGGAGTGGGAAGTGCTGCCTGTGCAGAGGAAGGTAGAGGAAGAAGCTCACTTGCAAGTGCGGAGAGCCAACATCAGGGATAATATCCAGGGAAAGCTCCTCAGCCATGCTGAGCGCAAGTGAAGGAGCTGCAAATTTAATGGGAAGTAAAAAAGCAGGAGGGGCATCTTCAGAGTCAGAGCGAGAGCAGTGATGTGTGAAAATCCCTTCAAAAAAGGATACAGGTCCCTCATCTCCTCCCCATATGTCATGTGTTAACCTTGTGCTTGTCTACACAAGGATGCAATGCTGCCTGGGTCCAGACAGTCATTCACACCCGTGCCATGGCCTAGTCTCTGCACTGCGTGGCCACCTGCGACCAGGCTGCTCTGGGGCTGACTTTCTTGCACACCGCTGCAGTTTAGGCATGAGAGAGAGGAAACTTGCTGTAGAGTTGAGAAGCATCGCCTTTCCTTCCTGCTGTTTGAGTTGCCCCTCTAGAGGCAGGTAGCTTAATTCATAGTAAATTAAATACATAATTGATAAATATATGTGTATCCACTCAGGCTAGAAAATTAATAAAGTTACTAGATCATTAATTGCATCCTAGACTTCTTATTCTTTGCTGGATACACCAATCATGAGATCAAATAAGTATAATTGTTGCCTTGATTTGATACCTGTCTCAAAATGCATTTTAGACAGCTATAAATAATATGTTTTGCTTTCAGTTAGCCTACTAAATTTAGGGTCATATACATATTCACAATATAATGAAATATGCTATCTCTTTCTGCTGAAGAGCATCATATTCAGGACTCTGGAGGAGAAGGCAGTCCTACAGAATATAGGATATTCCTAACACTATTTAGTTTGCCCTGTGGGGTTCAGGCCTTCTGGCCTTCCCGCAGCATGCAGAATAATACCTCCTTCAGGAATTAGAACCAATACCCAGTTCTCAAAGGAAATTCTGCTTTCAAGAGGGGCTTTAGCTGTATTAAGAGGGGATTTGCACACCAGCTCTCCTTCTGTTTACTATGGCTCTTGTAAAGAAGCAATGGGACTCTCTCTGAACCGTTCCTCAATTAGCTTATGATGTATGTAAAAAAACTTCTAGGCCATATATGACAAAAGCACCTAATTTTTCCTGTCACTGTGTTATATCCTGCTTGTCTTAGCAGTCGTCTTCAGTAGGAATTTCCCCAAATTTTCTGCTAATACTTCCCTCACAAACATTACATAAGCCTGAATTCTGTATAGGTTTCCTTGACTTCAGTGTAAGATCTGTATTCACATTGAGAGGGATTCATCACATGTCAATTTTTCCATATAAAAACCAAGTGTGCTAATTATCTAGTCTAAGCTAGGGTTTCTCTATTGTTACCGGAGGGAATGGGCAGCTCTTGAGCATCCCCTGTCTGGAGACACCTCTTCCTCTTCACTGACTGCTGTGAGAGCCCAGATTGATGCCTACCTTTCAGGTGGCTATATTAAGGAGCAGTCCAGTCATTTGTAACAGAACATAAAAGATTTGGGGCTTTCCACTTCTTTTGAAGCTTGAGGTTAACTACAGTCATTGCCTGCTCCTCTCTTCTTTAGGCTTCTTCTCCTGAAGGCTCCTGTGGAAACCTGGCCAAATGTACATTGTTTACAATAGATGTGTCAAGGCCTCTTGTGTTACCCAAGTGCAATTTTTAATGTACATTAGGGACAAACACCAGAACTATTTATAAACCACACCTGTGAATTAACCAGGGCTTTTGTCCACATTTCCATAAAATAAATGTTAGTTTTTGTAAAGATTGCCTAATTGTTTTCACTTCTGTTATCCAATCCTTTGAGCTCAGTGTAATGAGCAATTTCTTCAAGCTGAGTTGCCTTTTATAATAGAGTGGAATGAGACTTGTAAAAACTACATTAAGTTATCTCACGAAACTAAATTAATCATGATGAAGGCAAAGCCTTCAGTTGTGCTTTTGTTGTCATCTCTAATGTGAGAATGTTGCTGAATTATTGTTTGTTTTGTTGCTAGCTAATGAAGGAGGAGGGGAGTTTTAATAATGTGCCGTTTCAAAATGATAGTTCCAGGCTCTCTTCTTCAGCTTTCAGTTACTTTAGTCCTGGTAATTTTTTTCTTTTTACAGAAAAAATCCCAATCAATTCCTGAATAGAATCTTTGGTAGGCAGAATCTTACCATAAAGTGGCAGTCTTGATTAGGAAACTGCTTTTCAGATAGACAAAATATATGAACTGTAGTTACATAGGTAGCTTACAGGTAATCTACCAAGTTGGAATTAGAGAGAATGCCCAGGAAACAAATTGTTTTGCTTATGTTCCTCACCTGAAATGAAGAAACTTGCCAAAGACTTTAAATCAGACATTGAAGCAAATATAAATGGTAATTTTAAAACTTTAATGGATGCATGTACTTAATAAGGTAGAAATGCCTAGAACTGTTGAGGTTAAAATACAGGCACTGAGGAGTAAACTGTCAAGAAAACAAGAGAAGCTTAGAATTTTTTTCCAATACATTGGTAAAAAGGCTTAATGTCTGTTATGATAGATGATTAAACTCTCCCCAGACGACAGGACCTTCTGAGGACCTTGCACACCCTTGTGTGTCCCACTTCTGTGGGAATTCCTTAGGGAAAGCCCTCACCAAAACTTCATCTCATCATACATTTCTTGCAGGCTGCAGCACAGGTGCTACTGCCTGCTGCTGCCCCTGGAGCATCAGCCTTCCCCATGTTTCTTCTGGTTTCAGTGGGATTGCAGGATGGCTTTTGCCCTAGTAAAGGTCCTCTGAAGTAAATTGAGTTTCTCTGAAGACAGGTCTGCATGGGTTTAATATTACTGTGTCTGCAGGCAGACGGGACAGGGAAGTCAGCGCTTAGAGGAAGTTCCTGATCATCATGGGCTTCCCTCATCTTTCCAGGTTTCTTTCTCACTCTTATCTTGGTAAGAAAAGATCATCAAAATTAGACCAGTTATGTATCTTCAAGGGTTGAACAAATGAAGGATGGGCTGTAAAGCAAATCAGAAGGACCAAAGCATGGCACTTTTCCTTTTTGCCCTGCTGTGGGTCAGTGGGACAGTTGTAGGGGTGAGAGGCTATCTGAGGGATGTCCTGACTTTCTTCTATTACCTCCTCAAACTCCCCCTCCTCTTATTTCACAAATTATCATATTTGAAAAAAAGAAAGTATATAATGAAGCATTTAGTCCAAGAATGATCAGAATAAAAATAAGAATAATTACAGAGGCAATGTAATTTTCCTCTTGTGACCCCACCACATGCATATATATACATACATTGCATCACTGAAGATAATATATTGAGAGGAGCTTACTGCTCTGCGAAAAACAATATTAAGAAAATAGAATACACCAGGGAAAAAGCTTTCCTTTTCCCTTTCTTCCTACCTTTTCTCCCTTCTTCTGTTTTCTTCTATTTTTCTTGGTCCCTGTGTGTAAGACCTGACTTGCAGCTTCCAAGAGGTTTACTAGAACTGCCAGAAGGGCATGTACTCGGCCTGCGAAATCCTGAGCCTGCAGGCAGGTAAATCAGAATAGGAAAGCTGGTGATTATCAGACTGGAAAGAGGGCAGAGGATTGCTGTGTAAAACATTGTGCTCCATCTGCATTCAGGAGCCAGATAAACAGTGCTGAAAGTTTAATTCTTCGTGCATGCTTGAAGAACCAAAATAAAACAGGCACTGTTTCCTCAGCAGAGGTGACTCTGCAGGGCTTAGACTAATACTATTAAGGTCCAAATCAGAAAAAGTTGTTGCAGTCAGCAATATTACTCTCTGACCCCCTCTGCCATGCAGCTAAGGGTGCTAAGCCCAAAGTTAGCTGATTTTGTTAAACTGTAGGAACGTTACTGGATTTTAGGGAATGGAGGTCCAACAGAGAAAAGGGACCAGGAATCTAAACCTGAAGTTTTATGCATTTAAAATACGTATGTCAGATATGATTATGGTATGTCCAGTCATCAAAGTGGACTGCAGTGGACTGGTGTGTGGCTGTGGCATCTCAGGGAAGAACAGTATTTTTTTCTGTGAGAATGATGCTGATGAACATTACATTTATGCTGTTCTAGGTGTGTGTTTTGGCAACTCTATGGGTGTGTGCATGTGTGTACGGACACATAAATACTTCTCCAGTTTTACTCACTGTGTATTTGGTTTCCTTCTTTAGAGACGTGTAAAAATTCCCCTTTCACTACTATTCTGATCAGAAATCAGTCAAGAGCTTATGGCCAGCAGAGCATGTGTATTTTCTATTCATGATAACTTAAACTTTAAATCTAGATGGTCTTATTTTTATATATTTTTATATTTATGTATTTTGTGTGTATATATATATATATGTACAAGTCAAATATACACTTGATTTGTTTATGTTTCTTTCCCTAATTTGTGTGTCAGGTCTTCTTTGGCTGGGCTCTGTTAAAGATACAGGGGCTGGTCTTTGATAAAAAAAATTAGAGTACCTACTGGAGCTCCTGGGCATTGTTTCAGTATAAATGTGAAATAGCAAGCACTTTGTAAACCACATATTCTAGCAGTGAGAATTTAGTGCAATGCTTCTCTTTTCCTCCTTTTCTTCCCCCCCTACTACCAACTAATGTCAAGGGAGATGGCATAGCAGAAAGCTGATAGATAACTCTAGCACGTATGAGTGATACTTGTTTTGAGCTTTAAAAGTCTTTTTGTGTGTGTAACAAAACTAGTAGGAAACATCAATATCCGCAAAAAGATTCACCCTGTGCAACTTAGTTGTGTTTTTCATATTTGTGTTAATTGTTGACATTACCTTGGTGGATGGTTTTATGGTAGTTAAAGCATTTACTGATATGGAATTATACATATTTTCTGTGCATTTATTGTTTGTGAGTGGAAGCATCTTCCAGCTTCCATCTAGTGGGCAACACAAGTTCACTCTCTCATTAGTGCTCAAACGTAATAACCTCAAAGACGGGTTTGCAAAGGGCTTTTAAGAAAGAGATAGTTCATCTGCTGTTTTCCCTCTGCAGAGGAGTTAACAGCGAGTTTGTCCCAGACTGTTTTATTCTGGGATCCTGTACGTCTGACCTCAGTGGCATTGTCCTGTCCCTGTGGGGCCTTTGGAGAAGAAGAGTGTTAGTGTCACTTCCTCCACCCCAGGCCAAACTTGCCTTACTGATTACTGAAGGGATCATTCTCCCATTGCACCTGAAGGTCCTGGGTACAATAGCATCATGAACAGCCAGCACTTAAAATTTGTGTCAGTCATGATGAGACCTGCCTAGGTGCACGAGCCCAAAGGGAGGAGAGAGGGGGAGATGAGGTGGATTGGTGCGCACCTCCATCTTCTGCTAGACTTTGCCTCACTGAGCATTGCTGGTTGCAACGTGGCATTTTGAAGCGGCTTCTGCTGCCCAGACAGAAGTGGGTCAAATGCTGCATTCATAAGGGAGGTGTATGCATTCTCTCTCCCTGGGGTTAGAGGGCTGTACTCACTTCTGCCATTCTGTACTGGCTATAACAACCAAGGTAAATGTATGCACAAGAAGAAATCCACTGATAGACTTTTAACACCCCATGCCAAAACCTGTTTGGGTTTATTTTATTTCTTCAGCATGCCGAGAGATCTGTTAATGACTTCAGTCCTATAGGTCTGGAGGAGCTGCCTTCATCAGCATTAAGTGCAAGATCCAATTTAGAATGACGTAATGCATTAACGTGCTCTCAACTCGCATCAGTAGGAAGGATTTTCCACTTTACAAGATGTGCCCTGCCAGAAGCTTCTTGGAGATGCATTTATCTAATTAAATTGATTTAGTGTTGGGCCTGTGTTGCCTGCTAATAAAATCTTTCAGACAAAATCATGATAATAAGGTATTTCATGGCTTTCATTTATGATAAAATATGCTGGTTTATTTGCTTTGTGTCGTATTTCTCTAAGTATATGGGGAACAGAAGTAAAAATAAATCCCATCCGATGGCCATATTAAAAATGAGTGACTTAGTGGAGCGTGCTGAGTCTGTCACTCAAGTTTTGTTTTTGAGCTTGTGAGTGGAATCTGCTGATAAAACACTTCTGGGCTCAAAAAGTCTAAATGGGAAAAAAATAGAAACTACAAAATCAAGTAATTAACTTAAATCTTATTAAAACAAACCAATTTTTTTTTTCTCTAATTATACTCTACTTAGGAAAGATAGGAAAGATTGCCGTGTGCTGAACGTTGCTGACAGTAGACTCTGACCCCATTTACTTTGCATTTATTTACACTGAAAATGCAAATAGAGGCTCTGGCCATTCTCAGAGAATGCAAAACAAAGCCTTACACTTCTGCTGAATGACACTTGCTGGCCAGTTCTTTGTATGGTTTTTTCTCCAGCTGATATTTTTAGCTTGATGCAGAGAAGAAACTGTAAGGAAGCAGCAAGTAGCGCTGTTTTGATGATGTAGAGGGCAGAATTGTGCCCATGGAAGTGAAGGGCCTAACTCCCAATAGTTTCATTATGGAATGGAATTGGCTGTCATGAAAAAAATGGTTTTACGGTTACTTTGGCACCTGCAAAAGGTGAAATTGATTTTAAAAAGTCTCATATAAATATCACCTGCACCTAAAAGGAAATAAGCTAACGAGTGTTCATTTTAAATTAACTAGCGTAATGTCAATAACTGTTCAGTGTTTGGGATGAGGTAATACACTTAAGCCTTAAAAATGGCATGAAGATCTAGAAAGCTGTTGGACTGCAAACAAATGCTCTAGGACAAATCAGAACTGTGTGCAAAAGTGAATACATGGTCTATTGAACACAGTAGGCAGATTTTACTTCAAGTTTTATCTCTTTCATCTCACTGAATTAGGGAGGGAGCGTGGATGTAACCAGAAGTAACATTTTCTTGCAGCCCACTCTCCGATGCTGCCTTGCGCGTGCTTGCAGTTCCTGTCATGCAGTCCCTGAAGTGCAAGTACTGGCATCTACCCTTATGTTTTTAGGCATCTTGTTTCATTGCCTTTGTTTTACCAATTCTCTCTCTTCTCTTCTGCCTACTTCTTTCTGTTACATCTATGAAGCCTGTGCACCAGAGGAACATATCTGCTTCCTGTGCACCAAGGCCTTCTTCCTCCTCATTTTCCTCCTCCTGCAGCTTCTTATGTCCAAAGCCTGCCTGAGCTGGTTTCCTCACCTCCTGATGAACCCCTTGTCGAGTTTCCTCATGGTGAGGCCCATCCCACTCTCTTGGCCATTCAGATCAAGCCTAACATGGGTATATCTGTGGCTTGACACTTTACCCATCATTTGCATCATTTGGTGGTGACGTACCAATGAAGGATTCTAAGATAATATAGCCAATGGGGAGAGAAGCCTCAAACATGTAAGTGCTGATAAAACAGAACTGGGTTTTTAGTTGACTGATCCTTTTCCCTCCGTGTCCCACATGTCTCTTACCCACATTCCAAGGTGAGAAACATGTTAATGTTACCACTTTTATTTATCTTGTTTTATTAATTTCTCAGCCTACCACCAGGTCTTTCTGTCTCCTGTTCAGGAGTGAGCCTGTCATGTTAACTAAATGGCAGCTTCCTTGACAAAGTGCTTAGCACTGTATTGATTGCTGTTGTTTTTTATAAATGAAGTTTACTTCTACCACTCCTGGCATTTAGTTGTAAATTAGATGTTTCATTTGTGAGGCAAAATTGAGATTCATGAAAACAAATCTTACCATACAGTTACTGGCTACTTTCTACAAGTTTATTATTCCAGAGCTCCAGTGGAGGGAAACCAGTTTGTCAGATGCATTGAAAAAGAAACAGAGGCAAGAGGTTAATGATGTTGAATTGCTTTTTCAAGTAAGTTTAACTTTGGTGGGGAGAGAGATGTTTCAGTCAATGTTGTGAGTATTGAGCTCAGGCAGAGTCTGGGCAGCAAGGCAAGTTGGCCAATGAGTGCACTAAAAAACCCAGTGAGCTTGGGTTTAGCTTGGAGATCATTAAGGGAACTAAGAAATCATTAAATGTAGAAAGGGGACCTAATGGAAGTCAATGAGAGAACAACTATGGATATTTAATGAGCAGCACTGCATCATGTTTTCATGTCTTCAGAAATAAATAATGAGATGCTTGAATGTCTCTTTGAACAACAATAAATGTAGAATGTGAAAATAGCATGGGGAAAAATAATCCTTTGGGCCATCCTCTCAGTAAGTGATTTCTCCAAGCCTTAATTACTTATTGGAGTTACTTGTGAAACAAGCTTATGCAAAACTATAGCACTATAAAATGTTTAATAGTTACCTTGAAACTCTGAGAGTTCATTACCCAGAATTATTGAAAAATTGCCAGTATAATTTCATTCTGCTGAAGAACACGGGGTGAATTCTGCATGAAAACAGCTATATGCCAGGAATCCTGGTAAGCAGTCTTTGTTAGGAACAATGCCTTATACTGTTGCTGTAACATACTCATTAACAAACTTTCAGGTAGTTTGTGCGTAGGAATAGGTATGTTATTGCTCCACTTCTGACTGGTAACTTCTGATTACATATTTGAAAGGAAAAGCAAAATCAACAGGTCCTCAACAGGGAGAAGTGCTGGAAAGGAGAGGTGGGAAGTGAACTCTGGAGCTGGAGCTACTTCAGACAGTTTATCCCATAGGGATCCTCCTCGCACAGGTGGATCCTCAGCCTGGGCAGGAGAGCAGGGGGCAGTGGGGAAGCAGTGGAGACGTGAGGGTAGTTACACCATGTAGCCTTCTGCATCCAGCTTAGCTGGAGAACTGGGCTTCCTTAATTCCCTCTGTTGCCAACAGGAAAAGAGATCAGCTTCAGCAACAGGCAAGTCAAGTTGCTGATGTCACACTCATTTTGGATCATCCTGTCCATCTTGACAGCTGCCTTGGACTAGTCTTTTGTTAGGGATCTGAGATGCCTGCACAAGCGTAGAAGAGATTTGAGTTTTGAGTAGTAACATCCATAGCAGCTCTTCAAAACATGTCTCTCTCATAGCACTCTCAGGTGAAAGCTTTGCATGTTCAATGGTCTGTGGTGGGGTTTTTTTGGTCTGTTTTTAAAAATCTTTTCTTCTAACCTCCAGATTGTTGGGCTAGATTGTTCATATTTCTTCCTTGGCTTTATGGCAGTTCATATGATTTGTTTCTTCTTTGCATCTTCGCAGAAGGGCAGCTGTAGATACAACCAGGCTTTTGAAAAGATACAGAGCTATAGTTCTCTCCTAGGGAATTCTGAATTTAGATGGTTATCTACAAGAGGTGGACAGAAGAGCTGTAGCATCTTCAGACACTCACAGAAGAGACTATGAGGGGCACTTTTTCTGATCAATAGGAGTATAATAAAGATCCAAGAAATCTTAATTTTTAGAGAAATCTTTGTGGTTGTAATTCCTTTCCCCTTGTTGTCTGACCTTAGGTAAAGGGAAGCTGGGAAGTGACTGCTGCTGAAAGGCCAACAGGATGCTGGCTGGTGTCTGCCTCAATCAGCCACATTTGATCAATCCCACACTCCCATTTCTTTGGGTGAAGCAGATGACAGAGTTCCTATTGAGATAACAGGGTCTAGGACTTGAGTACAATTGCCCATGTTTTACACTGGAGAGTAAAACAGAGAGACTCTCCCCTCTAACGCTGCTGGGTACTGAGGCTTTCCTGAGCTCCAGAACCAGAAGCGAAATATTTTCTTAAGGCGTCTCTGAAGGAGTGGTGTCTGGTTAGTGCTTTATCGCTAGCTGTTCTGCTCCATTCAGTTACTCCTCATTTTTGTTAACTTTTAACTTGTGTTTTCTCTTTTGTGTCTGACATGGGTCAATTTTTATGCCAAGGCTAAAATGTGGTATGGCTGGGAAGTGGGGGAGTAGCAATCTGATCAGGCTGAAAGTACTCATCTCTTAGCTTTTTACTTTTAAGGGAGTGTTGCACATTTTTGGTGTGAGTGATTTATACACTCAACAGAAAATAACAGTCTTTATAAACGTGAGATGTCCTTGCTAGTATGAATAGTATTCTGCTCTTGTCTCAAGTAGCAAGTTCTTAAGCTTTATAACTGTGCGTATTTGGGCTCTACTTTTCTCACATGTATTGTGTTTGGAGTCGGATGAAAACTGCTGAAAACATGAGTGGTCTCCATCAGCTTTGCAATTATGGCTGCCTTTGCTAATAGATGAGAAACAACTCTCTTCAAGGGGAGTGGGCAAAAATAATTTGACACTGGGTCCTGGGCTGTCCTTAGGACAGAGCTGAGCTTTTCTTAGCATTCCTGACACTGTCCCATGCCCCTGCATCCGGTGGCTCTCCCAAAAATGGTCCCTCATCTGGACTGTGCTGTATCAGCAAGTCAGAGCACAGTGCTCAGTACTGCAGGCATGAGCTAACCCTGACATAAACTGAAATATGTGCATGTTTAGTGGGTTAGTAATTGCTTATTAATATCAGACGTATTGCCAACAGTTCAATAATTCCTTGATCAAACTAGAAGTTTTTAAAAGAAAATAAAGCCTTTTAATACTATCACTATATATTTTTAGTATTCTTATATAGGAGGCTTATGTTCCATTAGCAAAATAAACTATTTTTAAGTATTCCAAATTCACTGTGAGGAAGTAAATTATTGCTAATTCCTGGTCAGATAACAGTTATCTTGCCTGTGATGCAGGTCCTCAAGAAGTATGTTTGGCTTTTTCTTGCACACAAGCCACAGATTGCCCACGGAGGATGTTTTGGTGGGGCTCCCCAAGGGAAGAAACGCTGTCAGTACGGTTCCAGGAAGCAATAAGCACCTTCATGAAAATAACTCAAGTCCCCATCCTTAATCCCTGCCTATCCTTTTTTATCTGATGGACTCAGCGAGGGCTGGAAGATCACAGCGCGGCTGAAAACGAAAGGCAGTTAACAAGATGTGACCAGTTAATGGATAAAACAATAGGCAAAACCCTCCACGTTGTCCAGTGCCCAGGTGTCCTTCCCATGCACAGGTAGCCATGTGGATCCTGGTGAGTTTGCTCGGCTGCTTAACGCTCGGAGGGCTGCCACGGGCAGGCGGCTCGTGCCCATCGCAGTGCAGCTGCGCCTTCCACAGCCTCAGCGAAGGAACGAAAGCCAGGTATGCCGATACTCTCCCTTGCTGCTCTTTCTGTGGGTGTTGGGGATTTTGTTTCTTCTCTTCTGTAAGGATGCTTGGAGAAGAAAATATCGCGCCCAGTCTTCGTGTCCATTATTTTTCCAGTCGCTTTGCGCTCTAGCTTTATTTGCAGAGGATTAGCTTCTGAAAACGCAGTAAGCTGATTTCAGAGAAAGCGTTTGGGCATCTCCTCTGTGAGAACAGAAGCGACATAATTACCGCTGGTGCAATGGCAAAAACAGAATAAAATTTAAACAACATTTTATTTTTTTTACCCTTATACTGAAAATGCTGGTTTTAAAAGGCTTTATTCTGCTCTGCTGGTCTGTTTCTGAAGTGTAACTAGATCTGGTTTATGTTGTGGTACAAAAAACTGCAATTCCATTTACTTAAAATATCCTTCAGTTGGAGATCTTAGGAAAAGCACTAGACTCTAGATGAAAATGAACAAAAAAAAATTAGAGAAGAATAATAATAAAAATAAAATAAGGTAATTCTCAGACTGGAAGCTTTCAGGTAAAAAAGAAGACAAGACCAGAAGGACACCCATTTTTGAATGCAACGCCATTATAGAGACATTTCTCTGGAGGACTGTAATAAAAAAGTCTTTCTGAAGGGTAATCACAAAGTAATGATCTGACTTAATGAAATATAGGCTACATTTTTATAAAGTGTGGATCACAGTAGAGGAAGTTTTGAGACAGAGTATTTGCAAAATCCTTTGGAATAATTTTTTTTCTAGACAAGACCACAGTACTGAAATGAAAGGCTGTCCCCTATATTTTGGATCTTCATGAAACAGACCTACTTTGTCATGTTTTTTATGGTGCTATAGATTTAATACCAAAAACTTTCCCAATAAGAAGCATCGTAGAGACACAAATAGTCTACAGTTGTTAAAAGGGAGTGCAATTATTCCTCCATGAACGTCACCGTTCCCAGGGGAATTTCCTCTCAGTGACTGGAAAAAGCTGTAGTGTGTTTTGGTAAAATACATAATACAGCAAATATCCATTAGTCCCTTAAGGAGCATAATGTCACCTTTTTTCTGCATTGTGATTCATATTTCTCACTATTAGAAGGAGATTATCTGAGAGATTAAATGTTTAGTGCTCACTGACATAGTGTAGGGACACTATGAGCAGCACACTGTTTTACTGTTGTAGTTTCTCTGTTGTCAAACATTTTGTGTCATGCCTACGCACACAAAAAATGTTTTATTGAAAGAGAATTTCTGGATTTTTCTTATTTGATAGACTTTTCAGTTCCTCAAAATCTCAGTTTTCAGCTGAGAGTGGGCAGGATTTAATGCCACAATAAAAGTGCTGGATGAGAGTAATGTACTATGCTTTGATTATAAATTAACAATTTACTGGAGGCTCAAATAACATTTAATTCTGGGAAACTTGCGTGAGCAGTTCAGCGACGTTACTTGTTTTTGTTGATAGTAGAGGAACAACTGCTTTCAGCCAGAACCAGTCTGGTTTTGGCAGCTTTGTAATATTCTCTTTATCAGCCAGGCAGTATGATAAGAAACTGTTACTTGACTGATCACATTACATTTCTTGCGGTATCTTGTTTAGCATGTGGAGTAGGACATGCCTATCTAACCTGTTAAAGGTGGCTTTGTATTTTGTTAAGAACCTGCCTTTCTCTCCTTGCTGATAGGCAAATTACAGTGCAGTCTGAGACCTGTTTTGTCTCCCTCTATTCCTCATGGCTATCTACAATCCCACATCTTGGAAAAGTCAACATCACAATTTTTTGTACAAAGGTTGTGAGAACACAGCATAGGGTTTTCATGATTTGACCTCTAGAGATTTGAAATGGGAAGAAATGATTAAGACGCATAAATTTGCCTTGCTTTTAGTATAGCATTTTCCAAAGAGTTAATTTTCTGCACTTTCACTCTCATAACTGTACATGCCTGCGGTGCAGTGACTGCGACCATCTGTACACACCTTCCAGACTGTCTCATAGTAAAGCTGAGCTTGCTGTAGTGTATTTCCAGTGAGTCATTAGCTGACTTTCTTATCCTCATTTCACAAACCAAAGATCCTGTGCCATGTTTAATCTAGATTACTTCCTGCCATCCCATACGTCAGTACTTCTTTTCCTATGTCTTTTATTGATCAATTTACGGATGCTTTTGTTTTAACATGCACTAGAACCCTCTGTTGTGCATAATTGTCACTGCTCTTTATCATAAGTACTGTAAAAAAAATGAAAAAAAAAAAAAGCAGGAACACTATATGGACTCAGACTCCCACCAGTCCAGGAAAGGCACCGCAATCTCCACCGTCAAAAGGTACATATGGATTACTGCAAGTTGATGTACTTATGGTGATGATATAGAGAGCAGCAGCAAGTAAGAAATGACAAGAAGAAAGCTTGTGAAGAAAGAAAGGCAGATCAAAGTCTTGCATTAAAATAAAGTTTCAAAACCTTTTCAAAATACAAAGAAGTCACATCTGTGTTTGTGTTTCCTCACCAGGACAGTGCTGTGTAATGACCCAGAGATGACCCTCACTCCTGTGAACATCCCTGTAGATACGTTCAAGCTTCGGATAGAAAAGACAGCCATGCGCAGAGTGCCAGGAGAGGCCTTCCACATGCTCCACAACCTAGAGTACCTCTGGATGCCCTATAACTCCTTGGCCAGCCTCAGCGGGATCACCTTCAAGGGCCTCCGTCGCTTGCAGGAGCTGAGGCTGGACGGGAATGACTTAATATCATTCCCCTGGGAAACCCTGGCAGACATGCCACAGCTAAGGCTTCTGGATTTACACAACAATGAACTTACCTCAATCCCTCCAGATGCTGCTCGTTATGTCAAGAATATCACATACCTGGACTTGTCTAGCAATAAGCTGATGACTCTTCCTCAAGCTCTTATTGCCACCTGGGCCAACCTCCAGGCCGTTCCTTACTTCCCTAATGACAACTCCAAGATCATCCTAGGTAAGAGAAGTGCCTGTCATTTTGCAGGGGGCACAAATGTCAAGAGCTCTACATTTTATTGCGGCATTTTCAGCCATTGTGGTTACCATAGCAAGTACACTGCTAATTTAATACCCCATATATAGTGTGCAAATTCATTTGCATATTAACAAACTCACCTCAGGCTCCGCACACCTGGCTTATTGCACCCTCAGCTTTGTCACTTCTTGAATCTTTGTTAACACAAAACTCGCGACTCTTGCTCAAGGCCTTTTTATTTATTGACACAGCCATTTTTGACAGAAATACAAGTATGATTAGAGCTCCACATCATTCATGTGCTGTTTTCTAACAACAATTACTATGGAATTGATCCATGTTAAGCAGCATTAAGTAAAAAGATGGATATTTATCATGTCTCAATTAAAGAGGAATAAAGCTATCACTGAGCATAAAATCTGGATCAGGACTGCCAGTTTGTCCCAGTGTGTGTCTCTTTCCAGAGCCTTGTTTATCTGTTCACACAGAATTAAACCCTGGTCTCCCCAAAGCCATCAAGGCAGTGCTACCTTCAAGGACAGGTATAAAGTTACAAGAATCCACTTTTTGGTGACAATTCTGGGCTCCTCAGAAATATGGCTTTGGGACAACTGTCCATTTTTGTGTCAGCAGGCATATTACAGGTGACTGTCTAGAATTCTCTGAGTTGCAGTATCCCCAGATGAGGTTTTGAGCACGTTTACTAGTTAGTTCAAGGGATTACTAGTCAGCCTTTTAGCCATCGAGTGCTGGTTCAAATCCACAGCAGGTCGATGATGGTTGTTGCCATCTGCTGTCTTCCCTTGCCATGAGCTGACCCAGCTTCACTGACTGTGATCTGCGGGGTGTGTGCATCTGCGTGTGCTGCCTCTGCAGCCATGGATGTGAGTTCCGGCACGTGCTGATAATCTCATCAGAGACACTGCAAGTTTTCTCTCACTCTGGGAAGTTTCCGCTGCTCTTTGTTCTGTGGATAAATATGGGGGGGTTAAAGTTTTTAAAACTGGATTGGAGTGGAAAGAGACACAAGATTTTAAAAAGATTCAAATTGCCACCTACAAAGCTTTTATTGTCCTTAGCAGATATTGTTTAAGGTTTCATTAGCATCAGGAGAGGAGTAGGTGTTTCGTCATCTTGTTTAGCCAGATGCGGTATCAAGTTCTTTAAGCTAAAGCTGGCTGTTTGGGCTTGCCCATTTCATTTGTGGTGTGGCAAGACACTGCCTAGATCATACTCTTTTCTTTATTTGTTTTTTAGACTCAAGTTACGTGTAAAAATGTTATTCCTTTCAATATAGATTAGGAGAGTATTTTGTTGAGAAGAACAGATCATACCTTGATGCTCACGGCCAACGGGAGTGTTTACATAGCCAGCTGTGCACTGTTTGCTTGGGCCAAGATCCTAAAAAATTAATATATGCAGTGTAAAATGCTAAGTAGAATGCTAAGATTAATACAATAATGTATAGACACTCCAGCTCCTAGGTCCTATCCTGCTGACACTCATAGGGACCAGGTCTCTTATGGAGACATAAAAAAAAAAATCTGTGAATAATAGAGTCAGCCCAGTCGCTTCCTTTGTCTACAGTGCATCACTGTGACTCCTCTTCAGAGCCCTTGCTTGTTAGACCACTTCAAGACATACTTCCAGTGGGAGCTTGCTGGCTGACAGGCTGTGCCAAGGCTGCAAGCTTTTCCACATGAGGATTGCCTGCGTGAGCCCACGGGACTGTGCTGTGCAGGGCAGCAAAGGACTCGCTGGGGCTTTGGGGGTGCTGTGGCATCACGTGGGGCTGGGGCACCTGCCAGGGAATCTGGAATAAATTGTTATGTAGTGCATGAAGTCAGAAGTAAGCAGCTAGCAAAAATGCCGTGAAACAACAAGCCAGTTGCTGAACTTTCACTTTTTATTTAGTCCCCTTAACTTTAATATATTAATTTATAAGAAGTGTCCTCCTGCCAAGGCCTACCAAATCTGACGCCCCTTCCAAGCCCGGGGAGGTTGGTATGCAATGGCCTTAGAAGAGATTTTTCAGCAGAATCTTTAAAACAGTTTATCTGAGGCCTCAGGAGCTTTTGATCAACCCTGTGTTTCTGTTGACTCTAGCAAATTCAAGCAGCCCCTTGATGCTCACAGAGCCTTGTGCTGCCTCCTCTGTGCTTGTGTCAAAACCTGGTTCTTGCTGGAAAGCTGCTGCTTGCATGACTGCCGCTGCAGCGCGCCAGGGCCCAGCGAGAGTGAGCACCATAGGGTGGGCAGCTGTTGTTTCCTTCTGCCAGGAACTGAGGGAGAATTAGGACTCTCTATTTTCAGGCAGTTGCCTGAGCCGTGTCCTTGGGCTGCCTGTGGAGAAGAGGAGGCGAAGCCACCTTGGAGGGAGCGGAGCTCACTCCCGTGGCAGGCAGGAGGCCTGGGATGCCGTGCTCCTGGCTTAGGCTTCATATGGGTGCCTGGGGTTAGATGTTATAAATATCCCCAGTGCCAGTTCTGTAGTGAGAGCTGTTAGAGAACATAAACACGGGACAGGTGAATGTGAATATTTGTAAGTAGGATAACTCAGACTTAATCAGAATGCAGCAACTTCTGTTCCTGCATTGCCCTACTGCTGGTTTTCCTATTTCAGCAGCATCTTCGCAGGTCTATTTTTAATAGAGTAATGCCTCATTTTTTTCAGAATTTGAGTTCAATAAGTGCACACTGAGATAGCAAAAAGAGAAAAAGAGAAAGTTGCTGGTACTCTGAAACAGGATTGTATTCTTCAGTATACTCCTTTCTGTGTGTATATTCTTAATATAGTTATTGTCTATTTATGTTCTTTTACATACCATAAAATATATAGTCTTCAATTTACTCCTTAAAACAATTCTTTCATGTTATCAAGTGTAAATTACCACTTCAGGAAAAACAGCTGATTACTAAAATAATGAAAAAAACTTAGAATAACAGGGCTGGAAGAGAACTCTGACAGTCAAGTAGGATCACTATTGCAGGCCTGACAGTTGGTCTGATAATCTAATATTTTAATCATTTCCAGTGAGAAGAATTTCCTAGCCTGTCTAAGGAAGAGACTCCATAGTCTCTTCATACCAAAAAAATCCACACCCCAAATCAAACCAACCGTCCCCCATGGCTACTTATTTTTTCCATCTTGGAACCAAATGTGTTTATTATAACTTATTGGTTTGCTTCTTTACATGCATAAATAGTGATGTTTTTATTGTATGAATAATCTTGCTTTGAACTTAAAGAATATGATTTCAACTCCAGATTTTGAGATAACTTAGCAAGCTGTATTTTTTCCCTTCTGCTAACTGGCAACTACGGGATCCATCAACCTCAGCCAACAGCAGCTGTCGGGACATCCCCCATCCCTCCTCTTACCCTGCAAATGCACAGGCAGTCCTTACCAGAGCCAATTAGGAGCCCATCACAGTTTGTCCTGCTGAAACAAAAGGTGCTGTTGGAGTGACTTAGTGCTCTGGTTTATTTTGACAGGCTTGCAAGACAATCCTTGGGTATGTGACTGCAGTCTGTATGAAATGGTCCATTTCCTGAATTTCCAGTCTCCTAACATAGCATTCATTGAGCCCAGGCTGAAATGCTTCACCCCCCGGAGCCTTGCAGGAGTCTTCTTCAGCCAAGTCGAGCTAAGGAAGTGTCAAAGCCCCGTTGTACATACGTCCGTAGCCAAAGTAAAGACCATCCTGGGCAGCACTGTGCTACTGCGATGTGGGACAACAGGGATGCCCATTCCTGAGCTCAGCTGGAGAAGGGCTGATGGTGCTCAACTGAACGGCACAGGTGGGTTTGTTTTAAGCTTTTCTCATACACATGAAATGGGTGAAGGAGACCTGCACCTTTATTTTCTACAAACTGTTCAGCAAATGGAAGCTTCTATAACAACAGGTCCTTCCCACTGATAAAAGACCCCCAAAAATGAAAGTGGTGCAAAATTAAAACTCACTATAATTCATAATAATATTGTGTGTGATTCACTTTTGTATTGTGATTTTCTATAGACTGTAAAATTACATATGTATATATATGTATACTGTCGTGTAGAAAGCTATTTTTGCTTTGTTTCATAACAGCTGTGGTGGTGGTGAGACAAGTCAAGGGGTTTCCTGCAAATCTGTTGGAGCTGAATAAATGAAATATGTCCAGCTGTAGCAAGAGGCTGTTTTAAGTGAGTTATTTAGTTATTCAGTCACTGAAAAGGCTTCCTGCTGAATTATTTTATGGGTCTTTGAGACTAATAATAAGCCACTGTTAATCAGTTAATAAACATTTCTGGCAGAGAGATATCTGATGTGAATTCAACTGAGATTAAAATTTGCTGTGGCAAAGAAAGAAACGGTTGCAAACATGCAACATTACTAATATATTCAAAAAAGCCACTAAACTGCTGAAGGATACAATACTTTAGTGCCAATGCTTCCAATAAATGGTTCATTTCTGATGGATTGACAAGGTCTCTTGTGAAAATGCTCTATGGAGAAACACTGACCAGGTTGCTCATCCGTGCTCACCTCTCTTGTCGGGGATGCCTTCAACCAACCACTGTTTCTGTGACCAATCATGTTTTTATTTCCATTCACAAGAACGACTGGACCCCACATTGCAATGTTGATCCTTTAATGTGTGGGGAATTAGGGAAGAAATTTTTGCTGCACTGAAGGCAATCCTTACCTCTTTGCACTATAGGTTTTAGATCAAGACCTGAACCTTCACCCTTCCAGCCTTCCCTAAATGCTGTCTCCCAGGCCTAGCCCTGACTTTCATAGAGAGTCTAAACCCGGCAGATAGATCGCTAAGAATGGGGTCTGATCTTCAAAGGGTTACTGGGCTCCTCAGTGCACAGAAAGAGGGGAGAGAGCATTTTTCTTTCACAGCAGGAGAACCACTTGTAATAAATATCCTTTTTGGGATCTTCACAAGTCATTGCTCTGTTGTGCCTGATGTGCAGAATGTAGCAGAGCTGCTCCTCATAATGATGAAGTCTACCCATCGTGCTGCGAACATCCTTCCTACACTTGAAAGAGAGCCACAACAAAAAAAAACAAAACAGAGAATGCTTTCCTGAAAGCGTATGTTGAGTTTGCTTTGAGCTACAACTGAGAATGATGTATTTTGTGCCCCATTAAGTCAGACTTTAGCACCTTTCAATAAAAAGTTGGCTGAAAATATACATTATTTCTCAGCAATGGCAGCTTCTGTGCCAATGCTATAATATGACTGTTTGAAATGTTAGTGTTCTGAATAGAAAGGAGTGGGAAACAGCCCACAGTCTGTACGTATGGGGAAGTGCCGTAGGAAGACCGGTAGCTTTGTGTTTTTTAATATACCCGTTCAGTAAATAATTAAACTGAAAAAGTAACTTCTGCTGCCATTGTATTTCACTGCCATTGGAATGTGCTCTGGTTGCCAAGGCTGGATCCTGACCCCACGAGGGCTTGGGAGAAGTTTGTATCCTGTCTTACCTTTGCCTGTCAGACATCTCCCCGGTTTACCTTTCAGTGGAAAAGGGCAGAGATAGTATGTGCTCATCCTAAGAAGGCTGGTTAAATAATGAAGAAGGTGCTTTGCCCTTCTGCATGATCCCAGCTTTTTTTTTTCCCTGCACAAATAGAAAAAGGCAAATCAAGATAGTTTTAGTCTCCTGGTAACCCAAGTGAGAATCTCAACACTCAACTCTGTACGTATCGTTCAGTGGTAAGCGATCAGACTTCCCTCTGTTTGGCTTACTATAAAAAACTGCACTAATTTAGCAGTAAAAGGGATATTATTTTTCAACTGTTTTTCTCCATCGACTCTAGACTAGTCCATATATGATTTTTAGAAGAAAATCTCCACTGTTCATATTTTCTGTGACTCAGAGAACTGCACCGAATGTTCAATTAGGTCATGTTACCACCCACTCCTTCCACTCTTTTACGTATTGTACCTACATAAGAGCTTTTAAGCTTTTTTTTTTTTTTTTAATGGAAGAACCTTTCCTGTTTTGTTTTCAAACTGTACATCAACTGGGAGGAAATAGCATCAAATGCTTCACATATATTTGGTCTGAAGCAGCGTAAATCCAAACATAGCTTAATTTTAGTGTTAATGTCTTTCTCTTGATTTGCTTTTGTAATGTTCTTGGTGGCAAAAAGGAATTGTGATTCTACTGTATCGAGCAGACATTTGGTGGATTGAATCTTAAGATTTTACAAAACATGTTATTAATTCTATTGATTATTGCCTATTTATTTTACATTTTTCCTTCCTTGCAGTTCACCAAGAGATTTCCAGTGATGGGATGAGCTGGTCTATTCTGGGCCTGCCTGTAGTCTCTTATCTTGACTCTGGAGAGTACATCTGTAAAGCAAAGAATTTTCTAGGGGCAACAGAGGCATTCATATCACTCATCATCACGGACTCAGAAAGCACGGATGACCCCAACTCTAACGCCAAAGGCGCATGGAGCGGGAAGGCGAGCGGGATGGAGGCAGCTGCCTACAATGACAAACTAGTGGCGAGGTATGTTATCACCACCTCCACCATGCCTACCCTGGGGGCTGGAGGGGGTACTGGAGAGGGCCTCCTCCTCCCAGATATGGCACAAGATAGCAACCCCAGAAACCTGCTGGTGAGCCCACCTACAGGTCAGCAGGAGCCAGAGAGAATTGTGAGGTCTGTCAGGGTGATAGGAGACAGTGACCAGAGTATCACCCTGGCCTGGAAGGCGCCTCTGGCAAAGAACACAACAGTGTTCAGTGTCCTCTATGCCATCTTTGGAGAGAGAGACATGCGGCGGATCAACGTGGAGCCAGGGAAGACCAAGGTCACCATTTATGGGCTACTGCCAAAGACCAAATACATCATGTGTGTTTGCGTGAAGGGGCTGATCCCCAAGAAGGAGCAATGCATCATATTTTCCACAGATGAAGTTGCCAGTGCAGGAGGGACCCAGAAGCTCATCAATGTGGTTGTCATCAGCGTGGCCTGTGTCATTGCTGTTCCTCTGACGCTAGTGGTCTGCTGCGGAGCACTGAAAAGGCGCTGCAAAAAATGCTTTGTGCGGAAACCCAAGGAAATTCAGGAGTCCTATGTCACCTTTGAAAGCCTGTCTCCTGGGGCCAAGGCGAAAGGTGTGGAAGGAGAATACTTGACTAGACATACCCCTGATGAGTCAAACAGGCTGCTGTCTGCCCGATCCAGCGTGGACTCAGAAGCAATACCAAAGATAGAGGGACAACCTAACGAGTACTTTTGCTGATAGTAACTAGACTGATTGTCAGCTCGCTAAGTGGAAAGCACGTGACTGTAAATATGACTTTCTGCTCCAGCACTGCAGGTCACTCTGTCAATGCTTCTGTCTCTGACATGTTCTGGAGGAGGATGCAAGAGGGTAGATGGTGCCCAGGCTTTACAGAAACATCCCACTTGGGGTTTGCTGTTTTGTACCCAGTCAAAAGCTTCTGTGATAATGGCCTCGTTCTCCTGGACGACTTTTATTTTCATAAAATGACACGTGCACACTGAGTGTGAGGACACTAAGCAACATTTCTGAGCGCACTTTCCTTGGGGTTGTTTAGTACCTGCTCTGCAATATGCTAAGTATTTTATTCTCAGCTCTTTTGATGTTCTTTTGGTTGACAAACAGGGCAGTGTTTTGTAATTTTACTCTAAATACCTATGCAGGTGAAGATTGAGAGTCTCACCTTTTACATCCCCCATGTTTGCATGAAACATGCAGCTTGATCCTTAATAACTCACTAAATGCAGATGTACAGCAACCCTTTCTAGTATGTCCACATAATAACAACTCTATGACGTGAATTCAGAGGAATGTGCAAAGGAGGTAGAAATCAAGAGACAAAACCCAATCCACTCCTCAAAATACATAATAGAGAGTGTTTTGTGATTGCATTTTGGCCCTAAGCACTATTCTTAAAATTTTCTTGAACAACAGTACTGCACAGGTCTTTCAGTATCAGGCCTAGCTGGCATTTTCTAGCTGTATTGTAATTAGGAATGTTTTATATCAGCTGTGCTAGTTAAAATCATACAGTATCCTACTCTGCAAATTGTGTGTGGTGTTGTAATGCTCTGTATTCATACTGAAAAACCTTCCTTAGACAGTTCTGCAGAAATCTCCCAGACCAACCCTGTCATTGCTGCTGGCTCTCCGGACAAAACTGGCTCAGCCAGGCACTTGTGTACATGGTCATGAAAATACCTTGCTCCGTGCAGAGCAGGGGTGTGTGATGCGCTGGTAGATCCTACATGTAAGCCGTACTTCCACCACAGCATCAGTGTTGACAGACTCAGTGTGGGTTTTTGGGTTTCAAACATTTTACAAGTTCAAGAACTCTGAAAAAAAGCTGTCTAATATTCACCTAAATGTACTTTCACAGCCAGGGTGAGCTAATCAGTTCTTTACGTTCTGCAGCTCCACTGGAATCTGAATCTGAGTGCTTATCACAAAGCACTTCCCAGCTGTATAATTTTCCACTCCAATCTCTCATGTAGTAATACTGTATATTATGTTTTTCTCTTTGTAATAAATATTCTTCATGAAGAAAATTATATATGTTCTGCCAAATGTTGAGTGGGAGGGATCCAGCCAAGTTGAAATGAAAACTGGTAAAGCTTGCTGAATTGTTTTGAAGTGTGTCTTTGTAAGTGTAGTACAAGGATCTCCACTCACATTCTGGATGTGTACATACAGTGGGGGTTAACAAAATTCACTGGTTGGAATGGAGCCCTGTGTGGGTTTTGCAAGTCCTGCTTGTACAGAAGGGTTTCCGTTATGTCATTACTTGGCCTGATGGAAAAAGCAAGTCGTTTGATCTCAACATAAATATCAGCAACAGGAGATACGTTACCATAGTTTCCGATAGGAATCCCTGTATTCTTTACATTAATGATAAGGAACTTCTATTGGGAGAATTTGTCCATCTCTGTACAAAATAATGCAAGCTGCTTCTGTCACTGGACTGTATAGATTTTTAGGTTTACAAATAACATTTTGCAAATTTATGTAATTTAATACAGCAGGTTATTTGGTGAAATACGTAGTATCTAATAGACCTATTGCTTATTTATACAGTTGCATTTCCCAGGATGATTTTTAGAGTCTCTCTCCAAGGTAAAACAGAAATATTCTTCCAGTAGCAGTTTTTGGGATGAGTTGCAAGGATTGCTGTATTATTGAGCCTGATTCCTGCTCACATCTGCAGCAGTATCATTGCCCTGTGCAGAAATCAGCCTACCATGGCCCTGGATGGATAAGCTAGCCCTGAAGAATCAAGGCTGTCCTAAAGCTGTCCTGTGGTGAACAGAGTGGACCTACTGCCCAAGAACTTTCCTGTAAGTCAGGTTTGCAGTAGCTGACTGGGACCGAGAGGTATTTACCTTTCAGCTGCCTGGAGGCACGAGCTGGGTAATTTGGCACATCCAGCCCTGGTGAGGAGCAGCTCTCGCCCACTCGGTTGGTGCACGCTCCGACACGTGGTCTGTGAGTCAGCAGTGGAAAAGGCACCGGCTGGGCCAGTGCTGTTGGGAGGGGAGGATGGAGAGGTCATCCTGTGACATTCACTGTGGATGTGTTAAGTTTTACAGACTCTATTGGATATTTTTTGCACTTTGAATAAATAATGAACCCAAGTAGAACACTATTTTTCTTTTCTATTTCCTATGGTTGTTCTCCCTACCTCATAGGTGAGGTGTTACAGTTTAGCATCTCATCTGCTGCTCCAAAACAAACATCTCTCCCTCCGGCACCGATCGGCAATAGAGAGAAACTTGTACAAGCTCTGTGTCATCTGGTGGTGGTCAGAAGAGAAACCCTATACAGGCTAAACTGCAGGTGAAATTCCAAATCATGAAGTAAACTGATTTTCTGCTGAATGTGACTTTCAGGGCTCTGAGTCAGATTTTCAGTGGTATGAGGCATGTAAAGAAGCAGATAAATACCTCACTGGATTTTTTTGTTGTTGTTTTAACCGAAGAGGCATTAGGCACCAAGTTTCAGCAGGGTTAGCTCGGGCAAGCTTCCCTGTCTGGTCATACAACATGTGAATGGAGCTGGCTCAGAGCAAGGAGAATACTCATCCCTGGAAACAATGTCTTTCTTGGTTAAAGTCAGTCCTCAGACAAACATGTGCTGTAAGAACTGAAATTAACACCTGAGTGTCTTTTGGAATTACTAAATTAGGAGCATTTTAATGTTTGGGTTTTTTTTTTTTAAACTTTGTTAAGTTTGTTTTTCTTTCTCCCTGGAAAATGTTTCCTCTGTTAATAATCTCTTTGTGTCAGATTTTGACCAATTTGTTGCTTTTTGGGGTCTATTTTAAATATCTTGGCATTGTCAAGCCAAAATTTTGGAACCTCCTGGAGCACAATGATGTTCCCTACTTTTTCTATTAAACCATTTTAAGAGTTATTCTCAGGTGAGTGTTGGCCCACTCCAGTAATACTGAGGAATAAAGTGACTGTCCGCCCGCATTAGGCAGGAGGTTGTGCCGGCTGCCGGGGCTGAGCGCTTTGGGGAGCGGTATGATCCACTCCTCCACGGGCACTTCATGTGATACAGAACAAAGAGAAGCTCCTCCTTCCACAGTATCTTTTTATACTAATTTTGGAAATCAGATTAGTGTAAAATTGAAAAATTAAGGATAAAATTACAAAAAAAATGTAATAGTGTTTTAAAAAATAATCCAAATAGCTTTGAACTGTACTGAAAATTTGTTATTTCTTTTTCTTAAAAGGATTTGGAGAAAAGCAGCTATCAAATGAGGGAACTGAGCAGAATGTAAATGAAATAATGTGCCCAAAGTAATTAAAAAGGAGTACTGCAAATAGTTGAAATGCAAGAAGAAAAGTAAAGAAACATGTTTAGGCTTTGAAACATGTTTTTCTAAACATCTTTAAAAGTTTCCAGGTTATCTGGTGAGTAGATCCAGACAAAGGCTAGTACTGACTCTGCAGTATTTTTAATGCCACCTATGCATAAAAATTCCACAAATGCAAAATAATGTTCAGACTGACAAACACCTTATTTCCACTACATGATTTAAAGATGTTGGAAGGCTATAACTGCATTAAGTGTGGTCACCTTCACATTTATTTCTGTGTGCCCAGAAAGAATAGACTAAAAGGTCTTTAAATGATTAAAAAAATGTAAGACACATATATATACATGTATATAAATTGTGGGGAAAAAAATTAGGAAGAAACAAAAAATGTCAAGAAGGACAGTAAAACATTTTTCAAGATCTCTTAAAAAATGAATGGACATTGAAGAATTACTTTGAAAGTATTCCAATGGTAAAATAAAATCTAAAGGTTAAAAAGCTCTTGAAGAAGCTGACATCAAAGTCCCTCAATGTTAGAGCGTTCTGGGAATGTCTGAAAAGTTTCAGGACGTATTTAATCAATAGTCAGTGCTACAGTATGTGACTTAGTGGGAGCTTCAGCAGCTTTAAAGTCCACGAACAGAAGACACAAATTGTTTCCCAAAACAGAGCAGAATTACCCCTGTTTTACTTTCCTATTAATCAAAATTAAAAAGAAAGAATTTAGCAATTGCCAGTAAAAGTTCAAACTGGTGAGAAGTAAGTGTGTACACCCCGGAGAGCAGGACAGGAGCGTCTCAAAGGTGGCAGTGTGCCGTGGAGCGGTGCCCGTGTTTCCTGGGGGCTGCTGGCAGTGATGTGGGGCTGCTGCAGTCACACCCCGTGAGAGTGTGTCAGCCCTTGGCTCCTGGATTCGGCGTGGGAGATGGATCCTGCTCCTGCCCTGACGTGTCTTGAGCAAGAGATGAAACCTTCTGTTTCCTGCGTAGGGTGAAAGGGGGCAAGTGGTGCTGCTTTGCCAGCTTTCTGCGAGACTTGCTCTGGTGGAGCTGGAGCTGTGGTGCCCCAGGGGACTCTGCTGGGGTGCTGGGGTACTCAAAAAAACTGAGGAAAGGCCTGCAAGTTTGTACAACTGCTGGTGTTGTTGAAGGCTTGTGAAGGAAAGGTCCTGTTTACCTCTTTGCTTGTCACCCTCCTCTTTCTTTCAAAGCTGCTTTTTCAAGCCTGTACCAGTTGGTGTTACAAGCACCGTATCCACAATACCCAGCTGCAGCCCCTTCATCTCGTATGTCCTCCCCAGCAAGGGCTTCTAACGCCGATAGCCCTGGCAGAGGGACTGCAATTGTAAAGCAGCAGCCTGGACTGGATTTCTTACAGAGCTGTCTGTGCCTGTCGTTTCAAGCTGGAGCTCAACTCCCTGGCCGTCGCTGGGGGCATGCAATGGGCGTCCTGTCAGCGTTTGCTTTGGCAATAAGCGCAGTCTCGTAAACTCCACTTCCCATAGCTTAGCAGACAATGTCTCTACGGAGATTTATTTTGACAGCTTGCATTTTAGACAGCTTGTTCTGCATTTTGGCTTCGGCCTGGATGCCACATGACATTAAAGTGCAGCTGAACTGAGTGGACATCTGCTGTCACAAAAGTGACCATTAAATTTACAGACAGGCATAAACTGGGCTGAATTAAAAAGGCAACAAAATCCCACTCCAGTAGGGAACATAAACATAATGGCTGCAGCTAACATTGTTTGGGGGATTTTTTTCCTTTCCTTTTCTTTCTTTTCTTTTGCCCTCCTCTCTCTACCCACTAATTCATTTGATTTTAATAAATAATTCACCACTAGTTTCTCAGGTTAATACTGGACCTTCTGAGTACAGTTGGGGTTTGGGAATATTTAGAGAAATAGCCTCTCAAGCAGCAAATAAATATCATCCTGAAAACAGCTGGAGTGTTGGCCCATGGTACTGACTGCCACCACTCTGTGAAAGGCCATTTTCTGGCCTTGTAGAAGATAGGTGGGGCTGGGAGGAGAGCTCATGTGGGAGAAAGAAAGCAAGGGCAATTCTCTCTCTCTTTTTTTTTTTTTCTTTTCCCCTGTTAGTTAACTTATTTATTTAAATGAATGTATTTCTTTCTAACAGAGAAGCCTGGGTGAAATTTTACTTGCTGCATCCCAGGACACTGGGCATTATTATGCACCTGTACTATGCCCAGAGATGTTTATGGGGGAACCGCCAATAGTTTTCGCTCTGTATATAAACCTGTTAATAAATAATGCTTTAAATGAAAGATTTTTCTTTTAAAGACATAGCTGCTATGTACTTTAAGACCCTTCCTGCAGGCCATGAAGGAGGGATGTGAAGGTGGCAGAGGAGGTGCCTTTCCTGCGGGCAAAGGCGGTTTTTGCAAGGTTGGGCCTTAGGAGCAGTGAATCCTTCCTGCTGATCTGACTAATGCTGGAGACACCCGAACTGTCCCAGAACCAGCAGCCTCACCAGGGGCATATGTGCAGCTCCCAGTGTTCCAGTGCATTTCCCTCATGAACCCCCATGCACTCATGGGCAACTCCATCACCTCATGAATACCTGGCCAGCATGACTGGACAAGCCAAGGCCCTGTGTGGGCTTCAGCATTTCTTCCATCATGGAAGGTGACCCATCACCTCTAACACTGAACACCATCTTCTGCCTCTACTGAAAGCTTTTCTCTCCCAGTCCTGCAGCACACACAGAAGCAAGCTATATTCTGACTGTGTTGCATGTTGTGTCCTGCTGTTATTACCAAGCAATAATATCAGGTGTTATACTGAAGTGTAAAATCTTAAATTACTATTATATAGTAATAATGTTGTTGGTTTGTTTTATTAGGAAATCTTTCCATGGCAGACTACAGAAGAGGACTAGAGGCACTGGTGAGTGTGGCGTTTGTCTTCCCAGAGGCCCATGCCAAGGCAGGGTGGGCATGGGGTCCCTGAGCCCCTCTGCTTCAGTGGCTGAGGGATGACCAGGAAGGACC